>JAOPJO010000103.1:12327726-12353827 GCA_027123675.1 Molva macrophthalma
ACACACACACACACACACACACACACACACACACACACACACACACACACACACACACACACACACACACACATCTCCAGGGCCATCTGCTCCTCACTCCTACCCTACCACCACAGAGACGGCGATTCTGTGCAAGATCACACATCAATCAAGCGCAATTGGATTAAAACACAAATAGACAAGACATTGCTTCTGTTGGCTCAATCTGTTGCCCCCCCCCCCCCCCTGCTGGTCCAGGGGTCAGTGTTGGAGTCTCCTCCTAACCATAATGATGATGATAATGAAGCTGCTGATAATGATAGGAAATTCTAATCTGAAAAATATTATAATAGTGTTCATGGTAAGGTCTGTGTTCTGTGTTTTCTCATTTTGAAGAAAACACTTCAAAGTAAAATCAAAGTAATGTTGCTACAAATCCATCCATGAAATCATTAAATGCAAATTTTCATGAATTTCTATTAGAGAGGGGGAATATGGAACCAAATCCTCTGGCAACAGGCTGTCCTTTAAGGCTTCCTGTGAACCATGTGACTGCTGTCTTGGCTCCGCTGGTTCCAGCTGTTGCCTCCATCTGGGCCCATCTGAGAGCTACTTTGGACCTGGTGGTGAAGACTCTGTGGCTCTCTCTCTTGACAAAGGTGGTCTCCTCTCAAAAGGCCATTGTTAATTAAGGGAAAGCTGTTTTAAACACTCTCTGGTCCCCCTTAGTGGCTATCTGTTGATTGCATCGATTGTCTTGCTGGAACAACACATCACAGCGTCTGTGTGCTTCCTCTTACTTCACTGTCTCAGTGCATTAGAGTGCTGCAGTTGATAATGGGGTTGATTAATAAAGAAATAAAGATGCCTAACCCCTATTGATACATTGCTTTTAGTAATTCACAAATTTTCTTTCCACAGCCTTTTTTTTACCAAACTTTGCTTTTAAAAAGTGCTATAAATAAGGTGTATTATAATAATAATAATTATTATTATTATACCTGCTCCTAAATAATATGCATCTAAAGGCCACTGTTGCTCTGATGATAAAAAGAGGGCACTAAAGGAGCCTGGGGCTGCCCTGCCTTCAGGCGCTCACTAGCCAGGCAACAACATGTACATTCAGAGGCTCCATGTGAAGAGCGCATTCTTGTTAATGTTTAAACCCGGTAGGACAGAGTGGCCGGTGAGGGAGGACAAATCACATCTGTGTTCTGTGCAAAGGTCCGTTGATTACATACGGACCATAGGCAAGGTGTGGGAAATGCCATGTGGCACAGCATATTAAGTATTAAAATGTTCCTAATGCAATTCATACTTTGGTTACATGTGCGAGACATTACTTTGATGGAATCTAAAGTTTTATTTAAAAAACAAACAGTTTACAATTCCTGTAATATTTCATGAGGTTCTGCTCAGTCAGATTTTACTCTCAGGAGTGAACTGGTTTTGACAAATATCTGTGTGTCACACGGTATATCCCAGTCCTTACGCAATCCAGGCATTCTGGGGGTTCTGGTTTCCAGTTTAATGCAAAGGGTTGATTGGCAGTGGTGGGATTTAAAACAACACCTCCTTGAACTGAATCCAGCACAGTCTGCCTAGAGGCATGGTTAAGATTAATAGAAGCTGTGCACAGGATCCCTGCAAACAGGGATCCTGAAAGGCTCAATGGTATTGGATAACCACTCAGGTGTATTTTGATGTTTTAATATTGTATCTTTTAATTGTATTTCTGGTAAACAATGGAATAATATTTATCAACAACAATAATTTAATACAAATTGAATGACATTTTGGAAAATGTCAAAGCTCAAATTATGTTATTGTATAGTCAATACATTCACGGAATGTAACTAATAAACTTGAATTTAAGGCTGAGAGATCTCAGTCTACAGCATTCAGGTCAAATGAACAGGACTCAGATTGAAGCCTGAATCACATTCCTGAGTGGTTCCTGAATAGACTGGTAAAATGAGTCACCTTGTACTGGCAGATTCTCCCCGACTTCCAATACTGGAGATAATAGTTCTGCAGACTCAGCACAAATTAGCCAAAACACTGAGAGTAAATATCCCTCTAGTGGTCAATTCACAGCACTACACAAATTGCAATTCTATTTCCCTTCTAACACACGTTCATATACATAGCCTACTCATTGGTACCTCAACTGTCACTTTCGTCTTCCATTGTAACAAAAGCTTCAATTTCAGCCACATCTCTAATACAAAATCAAACAGTTTAAAAAATTGTAATACAAACTAGAAAAACTTTATTAGGTATCCACAGATACTCTGTGAATACCTAAAAAAATGTTTTTACCTGAAGTGGTACTCTCGAAGACTTCAATGTAATTCGATGTATGTTAAGTGACTATCTATCACCGAATGAGTTAACACAATGTTGATTGAGCCTTTGGCCCACTGATGAAAGCCTTTGTATTTACAGTATTATGAATGTCACGAACTGGGTGTCGGTGGCGACACAGCTCGTGTCTCTGGGAGAAATGACTGCCTATCGCCCATGGTGTCGCTAAAGAAAACGAAAACAGATGTTTGAGATTTCCACTTAAAACCTTTTATTAGGGCGTTATTATTTTTGCATTTCAATATGCCTTGTATCAGTGCAGTAGTGAAAGCAAACAAGCAACAATAATTCTTTAAAAAAAAAAGTAAATCGACCAATAAAGAGCTAAAAAAACAAATCTGACCATTAGTCAATCCATGCCAGGAAATGTGAACCTCAGATAAGGCCAGAGCATGAGCTTTCACAGAGAAAGCAGTAATCATCATTAAAGAAGTCCTGATGTTTTTTATATCTAACAAAAAAGGGAATAAAACGAGAACCTTGAGCCATGACTTTTCTGGGGGGAGGGAGGGGGGGATTGAATGTGTTTCTAACCAGCAGAGAAGCTGCAGTAGACTCCCCAGTGGTCGGAAGTGTAGCGGCCGCAGTCCAGCTTCTCCAGCCCCAGCAGGGCCATGTGGTCGGGCAGCAGGCGCGGCACGCCCTCCCTGCAGGCCGGACGCAGGTAGATGCGGTCGAAGCGGCAGCGGCTGATGTAGGGCACTCTCTTGTTGCTGTTGGCCTTGGTGTCCCAGGTGTAGCGGCAGTGCTCCTGCCTGCCCAGCTTCTCCCACACGTCCAAAACGCCACTGGACAGGCCCACCTTAGCCACCTGGGATCAGGAACATTGTGTATGTTTAAAAAGAGGAGAGACAGTACTAGGTTTACAGAAACTTCCCATCTCGGATGAATAAAGTATTTCTCATCTTAGGTTGTAAGGGGGATGGCGGGGGGCACTGGACAGGATAGTGTACTGGCTAGTGGCTGAGCCAGCCACTGCTTTATAGTTCATAACTTCAGTGGATGGAGAGTCCATTCATTTATTCAGTGCTTTCCTAGCTATTGTGCCTAACTACTATTTCAAACTGTCATTCACCAACGCATGCATATAGTCATATTACTGATGTGGTAATCTAAGAGCCATCAGTCAAACTTTGTTATAGCAGAACTTCTGGGGGGAGACGGAACAGCACCTGGGCCAGAAACCAGCACTGCAAGGGGTGGATTTACGCCTTATTTCCTGTTTCTTTACGGAGATATTCTACCAAAGAAAACTAAAGCGTGTGTAAAGCTTTCAGAAGGGAATTTAAACAACTGTTTCTACATTGGCTACACGTTGTTTTGAAATTTGAAACTTTAAACACATTTCTCCTTTTCTTTATTTTCAGAAACCACTGCTGTCCGAGTTTGTGTTCGCCCATTACTCGCTTACGGATTCCCGCCTCCAAATATATGATGGGTCGAAACAAATATCAGGCTGGAAAGTGACATGCCCTGTTCACCCAGATTTGAGATTGTCAGCTATCAGACAATAGATATTTAGAATCTGATTTGTGACACTAGTGATATGGCCCAAAGACTCCTCTCAGAAGCCACACATCCCCCTCTAACACCCTACGCAGGTATGACTAAAATGAGTACGCTTTCACGATGAGAGCTGGATAGGGGGCAGTATAGTATAGTGGGTGGTTGGGGCATTCCACTCCCAGCTGAAGGGTCCCCAGTGCCTCTAGCATACCTATAGGCATCCTTGCATCCATCCTACCTGCCTCTGAAATCACATGTATACTCTGAATAAAAGTGTCTGCGGAGACAAGAACAAGAACAACAACAAAACACAATTTGATTGGTGGATGAGAGACATTACACTGACCTCTGCGTCTCGCAGGTTCGTGTCCCCTCCGAAGAGGACGGTGACGTTGTCGGGCACCTCACTCATCTTCTGCATGATCAGCCTCAGCTGCTTCATACGCTCCCCCGCCTGGGCCTTGCAGCTCTCCAGGTGGGAGGTCATGAGGCTCAGCTCCTGGCCCTGGAACGTCACCTGGAGACAGAGGAGGAGGCGGACTCAAGGCGCCTATATTTCACAACCCGGTTGGTAAGGAGTGCAGACGGACTAAAGCAGTGTTTTCAAACAGGTGGTTCGGGACCCCATTTTGGGTCGCTGACCCAAATATATGCCTATGGGGTCGTAAGGAGATTAAGAATTTGTAGACATTTGATGGTGCACAAAACATCATTTTTTTGCAACATTCTGTAAAGGCCCTGTATATACATACAAGCTGCATATGGATTCATAACCTCAAGCTTATATAAGTTAGTACATAAGTGTAGCACAATGCACTTATAATTGCTGGGACATCGCAAGAGTCACAAGAGTTTTCAGAGCTAGAATTGGGGTCACGGGACAAAAAAGGTTGTGAACAATTGGACAAATTAATGAAGTACTGCATACTTGTATCATACTATCTTGCTCACTAACTCACTGAGAGTGATGAATGTTGAATGAATGGATATTCAAATATTCATTGAATATGAATATTCACAATCGGCACCATGTACACAGGAGGGTGAGGATATCGGAGTGAATTGTACTCGCATCAACGTGTGAAATGTCATGTCGGTGACCTAAACCAACCTGAACTATGAGCAGATTCCTCATCATCATGGTGGTCGTGTAGGGAATGATCTGACTCCCCAGCAGTTTGACGCGAGACTTCTTCAGCATCATTCCAGTGAAGTAGCCCTCCTCACCACCTGGTGAGGAGCAGAGAAGCAAAACAAAACAGGGTTATGGGATCATTCTGCAAAGTGAAAAGAAGGTCTTTTTAGTCTTTCAAGAGCACGACGTTGGCCAATGTACCTTCAATGAGTGTGTAGCTAACGGCTCGTTTCTTCAAGTACTCGACGTAGGGAGGAATGAGTTCCTGGAGAAATACCACATCAGGAGTGTATCTATGGATACAGAAAATAATATTAACCCAAACAAGAAACAAAAAGACAAAAACATTTAAATAGGGCCAATGTCCTACTACTCCTAAAACGTGACAGAAAGCTGGCCCTAGGTAACTAGGTCAATTTTCTGAGACTGGCTGCATCCCCCGAAGCAATGCAGACACAATATCAACATAGAGTAGGAGTTTATAAAACGAAGACGTACAAGACTAAGTAGGAGCATAGGCCTCTTGCACGTTCTGCCAGGTTGTCTGTGTCTAGCCCATCCACATTCCAAGAGACCAGTGATAGCTTATTCTCCTTTTCTGTGGCTTCGGTGGTTTTGCCCGCATCAGCAGGACTTGATGAACATCCTGGCTCATCCGTAGTCAGGTCTATACTGAAGACATTTGTAAACACATACGTTGACGTTAATTACGACGGTGACTCACGATTCAAGTTCTTAATGCGAAAACCAGGAACATGGATTCAACCTAAACTTGACCTACCAGCCCCCCGGTGAACTGTGCGCAGACTTCTTTCTCTTGACAGCTAGGCCTTTAACTTTCTTTGGCGAATCTTCTATTTCGAACACTTTCTCCATATTGGTTTCAAAGAAGGAATTCAGTGCTCTCTGGATGCGAAGTGAAACATGTAAAGCGTTACATTGGTGTTTTTGTAATTAAACGGTTGTCGGCTGTATCATTTGCGTACACACAACATGCTGTGATAAATACGTCATCCAGTACAATGAATGGACATGCAACAATGACTTTAGGCTAACGTTAAAAGATAGCTCCGTAGAAAAATAACCTAGTCACTGTATAAATATACTGCACCTCCATCTCCCATTCGTTTTCAGCCAGGTAGCATCGAGCTACTGTGCTATCACTGTCCGTAATTTTAGCAAACTCATCACAAAGGCGAAGTTTTTCATCCATTCCAGGGGCTGAGCATTCGTGTGATTTTTCGTTTTGACAAGTTGCATGTGTACCACCTAATTGCATCCGGGTATATTCGTGTCTGAAACGGCATACAGTAGTTGGGAAACGACTGCGATAATACATACGAATACATAAATAATTGGTTGATTAACTATATTTTTGGGATATTCAAATCTTATTCTTAAATTATAATCGATTAAATAAATGATATCGCTACACACATTTGAAAATAACAAATTGAAAGGAACCTTACAACGTTTGTCTAGTTGTAACATCGGTACCTGTTGGCCAACACAAACCCGCATATAAAACCCTTTTTAACAAATGTCACATTGACCAGGAAGGTGTCATGGCTTCTTTAACTTTAAATTCGCTCAAACAAATCATGAAAGCAATAGCAGACACCCCAGGTTTTGACAGAGTCATAAGCAAGGTAAGCGTATTCGTGCAACTCTGCCAGTACTTAGCATGTGGATGGATTTTAGTGCGGCATCGCAATGGTGAATGGTGGCATCATATGTATTATCTCCGTCCATAGGTGAACGTTTTGTCTGCGAGCCCCGGTAAAGTAGTGTGTGAGATGAAGGTAGAGGAGGAGCATACTAACCGTGGAGGCACACTTCATGGAGGACTGACAGCGACGTTAATTGACATCATCTCAACCACAGCCATCATGAACAGTGAACGCGGGTCACCAGGGGTCAGTGTTGACATGAATATAACGTAAGAAGTATATATCTATCTATACATCTTTATATATAATCTATATATCTTTAGATATAAAGATACGTAAAAGTCCGACTTGGACTTCAAGTTGGTATTGTTTTTAAACATTATTTCTAAACAGGTACATGAATGCTGCCAAGATTGGAGAGGATGTGCTGATCACTGCTCAAGTTCTGAAACAAGGAAAGACCTTGGCATTTGCCACTGTGGACCTTATCAACAAGTCTACAGGCAAAGTAATTGCGCAGGGGAGACATACAAAGCACCTTGGGAACAGTTAAAATGTATTCCTGTTAAACCACACTATTACTCCAGTATAGTGTCTCAACAATATTTTAGTGACTTTCCGAAGTAACCTTTGTCCCTAAATGGTCTCTGTAAATCGTTGATTTTAGGCATTCATTTCTTTGGCAAATGGTTTTCAGTGATTGGGAATGTATTGCAATTCTGTCGTGGTGAAATTGGTTCATGTTTCTCTTGACTTTCACTAATTACCAATTTTCTACAATTAACACTAAACCACTTTACGAGCATATGCGTGTACATGCAATAAAAAGACCATAATTATTCAGAATTTGCATTGTATTGGGATATGCTCAGCAATATTGATTTGAGAATCATTACAGAATAAACTGAAAAGAAAAGCCCCTCAACCCTTCTACTGAACACACTGAATTAGCTAACAAAACCATAATCATATGCTTCCCAACTTAAACAAGGTTAATCCAAAGATAATGCAGCAAATTATCGTATTCAATCCCACATTAAAGAAAAATCTGATCTGCTTTTTGTTAGGTACACTACATTTTAAACATTAGCTTCAGTGTTGTATTTTCCACCAACAATTATCCCTGCCAACACAAAAAAAAGATAACATGAGTTAAGTAGCTTGGATGGATAGTAAATTAACAGCTTGCATGGAGTCAATCGTCAGCAGCTAACCAATATCTTGCAACTTTGGTTTGTATGACCTTCAAAGTTACTCAAGACCTCCTACCCAAGACATGGCTAGCCCGTTTCCGAGGAAAGAAATGACACAAAATGTCCAGCATAAACAACCTAAGGCAGGTGTAAAATGAGAAGAGAAGCCAAAACGTACAAATTGACAAATGTTTCTCGTTATCTTTGCATCTACGAGTTAAAACGCCTATTTGCGCCCATCCAGTCAAACAGATTGAAGTAGTTCTAGAAATCTCTGTATCTTTGACCCCCTTCCCTTACAATACCAACACGCTTTCACAATCCTTTTATGACAGCAAAGATCACAAACACATCCACCATGAAAACCTGTTTGTTCCTGTTGTGATGCAACATAAGAGTTCCTTCAGTGACAGGTGTCATTGACAGCGTGGCTCCGAGTGAATGACCAACCAGTCAGAAAAAAAAAATCTATTGAAAAAAATAAAGTAACAAAATTAATGTTTGTGCAGGTTTAATAAACAAAACCAGATGCTTAAGTGGGGAGGTTATGGAGGAGGCAGACAGGAACAAAGTGAGGAAGAGCAATCCAAAAATAGGGGTGGGAGAGAGGAGCACCAGGGAGGGTGAGCAGAGCATAACCAAAAGATGGGAACTGAGTCAGCTTCGGGTCATGGAGAGGGTAACACATGGGTAACATAAAATAAACAAAAAAAGGGATCCAAGCACAAGTTCATTTCTATTGGATGGAGGACAGTGGAGGTGACTAGGTCAACTGCTTCAGTCAGAGGAAGAGGAGGTTGGGGGTGCCTTCCCTTTGTGGCTTGGTGAAGGAGGTAGGCCTTAGTCAGGCATGTATGGGCGGAGGTGGTCCTCTATGTCTCCAACACCCCAGCTGGTCAGCTGGTCCTGGGGCAAGTATAGGCAGAGGCTGCACAACTTGAAAACAGTTGCCTTGGTTTTAGGAGTCTGCAGAGATCAAAATATATGGTTGAGACTGAGATGCTGTAAAACATGTATTTAATTACCTCTACAGATGGCTAATCAATTTCCACAACTTTTCCCAATTGGCTGACTTACCTGCAAGTGCTGTCTATCCATGAAGAGAAATACAGACTGATTGGGGTTGTTCATAACCATCCCAGCCTTGTCCTTACGGCCCACAGCATGCAAGAACTGCTTTTCATAGTCACCATGATGAAACTCAAACTTGGCCTGTAAATCATAGATATATACATATAAAAAGCAAAATACACATTAAGAGGAAGGCTGCCTGGAGCTTGTCAAAACAAAACGAACGATTATCAAATTACTTATATTATGCATTTCTAAAACACTTTGTCCACACCAAAGCACTTTACTATGAATGACAGCCGTTCACACATACACCGATAAACTGATGGTTATGTCAATAATGCCAGCCATTATCAGCTAATTGGGAGCAGTTAGTGGTCATGGTAAGACTTTAGTTAAATCCCAAGTGGCTCTATGATTAAAAATAGATCTGCTTAGCACGTCTTCATCAAGGTCTAATCAATCAAAAGGTGACGACCAAGTTTTATGAAGAAATATTTCCTAGGTTGTGGTTTGCCAACTGTCTTACATCCAACTGTCTTACAACATCTAATGTGCAAGGAAGAAGGCATCTGGTCATAACAAACAATGCAATTTGTAGTTGGATAATCATATAACTTCAGCAAAACAGGCTACATGAGGTAATCTGTAATCGAACCTGAACAGGCCTGAAGGGCTCGTCCTCCGCCCCCTTCCATCTGGAGAACAGCAGACAGACGATCTTCTCAATGTCATTGCGTGGCCAAAGGATGAAATCCATCTCCTGTGTGCAACCTATCACATCCTAAGAACACCACGAGGGAAGCGCTTATTCAAACAAATTCATCCTGAACAAATTGTATGCAATACTATACATACATGCATACAGATAGTCTGACCAAAAGATATGAGCATGGTTAATTTGGCATCACATGGCATGAAAACAGAACCTGGTCTTGTAGTTATAATTGAGAAGACTCATTTCCTTGCATCAGTATTAATTCATTTATTGGCCATGACTTAATGACAAGACACGTGGGTGCTGAGGCTAGAGCAGTTGAGAACCTAACTTTAAAGGTACAAAAGGATTGCAAATGTGTGTGTGTGATTGGTCTTACCCTGCGCATTGACTGGTATCTGGGGGCATGCAACTGCACAACGTCCTTTTGCAGGAGTTCTATAGAGCTTTCGAGGGAGTAGCTGGAATCCCGCACACCCCTGAGGATGTTTTCTTCATAGTTGTTTGTCATCACTGGCACCACTTCGGCCACCTCAAAAAGTGCAGACTTCTTTTTCTGTTAGTAAAAAAAACCAAGTAAACAGTGATAAATATTACAAGTGATTTAACTCAATTGGAAAATGTGAATGGCACATTTAAAGAAACCTAAAAGAGGAGGTCCTTTAATAACACTGAACTGACCTTCTCTTTGAATACGAAGGCTATATAGATCTTGAAGTCAAACTGATCAGCCAGAGATTCTCGTTTCTTTCGCAGCTGAGCGCGTAGTCGATTCCTTGTTTGATTTCTTCTCGAGGTTGGGTCCCCCATGGTGCGGTTTGGATGGTAGTCTTCTCTTTTATAGAATAATTTCGGTATACTCCTAGCTTTTAAGTCCTACAATAGGTCTTGATAGATTTAGTTAGCTACCCCGTCAAAAAACCATAAACTGGTTCTTCACTATCTCCTAAGGAAAAAACTGACACCAAATGAAAATTCGAGCAAATAAATTATATAAAAAAAGAATAATCAGACGGTCGTTTTCATTTTTGTAAAGGGCCAATGTTTAGGATGGGAATGGTAATCAGATACGACTACATATCCCTAGTGGTCAATACGAAATTTATATTTAAGACATTACTTTTCCATAAGAGCAAGAGGCTTCTAGTCAGCAATTTGTTGGCACGGAAGTTATTTAAATAAAGCAACTCAAATTTGTCTCTTTAGAGGTTGCATCAATAAAAGGGTTGCTTCTATCAAAACCCTAACCTAGGATACTTTGCTAGTAAAATTGAAGACTACCCAAACAAGCAGACACATATAGTATTGCTGGGGACATTTCAAAGGCTCTCATTCATGACTGTTGGTTTGTCTATTTGTTCAGTAATGACTAGGATTCAGCGCTATGAACGTGTTTACATACGGTTTTGAAGTGCAGACAAACATGGCAGGTAAACGCAGATGCCACAAAATGTTGGCACCAACTAACATCGAGAACTACAACGCCACTTGACATTTCTTGGGAGTTTTAATGCCATTCATGTGGCTCACGGCCCGTTGTTCTCCTTGCACTGTTGATAGTCATGATGACGGTGTACGGTATGTTAGCAAACTAGCTAACCTAAGCTAGCACGCTAATCTAGGCTCACACTTAAACACTAACTAGTAGTGAACCAACCAATTACCTACATCTTATCTTTTGACTGATCGGCATAACTGAGGCCTAGGTATGGTTGGCTAGCTGGCGTACAGTCATTATGTCGAATTGTTTTACATTTTCTGCCAGGTTCAATCAGACTGTCTGCTCTGCGAGACCAGAGACACGCACGGTCGGGTGCCTAACTGTTTTTTCGTATGGTCAGCATTTTCGATATATTTTGACCTATACCATGTCTAGTCACCAACCTCTACAACGGAATCAAACAGCGAAGCGATAACCAAACGATGAACGTCGAATAATAAGAACAGTCGAAATTTGGTTGACGCCTAAAGTTTCGAGGTGTCTGCTCCGCTTATTTTCCGGCTGGTTCTTTTCTTCAGTCGTCACAACCACAAACTGTCCCGCATGCCATGTCAAGATAAATTGACAATCCAGCGGAAGTCCTCCGTTCTATCAGTCGACATGTGGAGTAATTTGTCTTCCGGTGGGCCCATATTTAACAATTTCGCCAAATATTTTTGGTTTTGTTTTTAAGTCTTCGGCGCAGATAATAATGGCAAAGGCTCGTCGTTGAAAATCCTTCCCCAAAATGGCTGCACACAACTACAAAGATATGACGTCGCTGGACACGTGACCTTGTAGAAAAACAACAGGAACAAATATCTTCCTAGGCGCGCGCCCGTATCACGTGACGTGAGTGGATGGGCGTATTTAAGATCATGGCGCGAGTTCTTAATAAAAAGCAGACAAGGCCAGTCATCGCAGCTAACTACTTTCTAAGAGCGACACAGCTCTGCTTTCCGAACGAAACAACGTTAGCGTGTGATTCTCCACGAGACGACGGTATGTTTAATATTTAATACATAATCCGAAATAAAACCCTCGATTAACGGGGTGGAAGCTTTACGTCTAATGTTGTTCCACTGCTGGAAACTAACGTACCACCTGGACTTGGCTGTGCCACGTTAGCTAAAATAATATATATACTTGGTAATAATGGCTTCATTAAAATTTTGGTTACTTTTGTGTAGATTCCTTCAAACTTAATCTATTGTATGTTTGGTCCTGCTTTTATGCACAACTTTTTTTAGCTTGCGATACCAATGTATTGAAAATCCCGTTTACCTGTTCCATGTTAACGTGTATTTTGTTTGCATTGGTTTGCTCTGAACGAAACTCACTTTCTTTCAATCTCTCCTTGAAACCCGTTTGAAGAAATGAACTCTAACAGAACAATGAAACCGGCAAGGTCTTCAGAAAACATTCAGGTAAATGTAATTTGTGTAGTTCTTTATTTACACTTTATAATAAGTGTTGACATAATGATTGAGTACCTCTTTCGCCTCTTATAACTAACCATAAACATTAACTGAATTAGCGCATTCCCCACACATTAACCTCTCAGGCTTGTCCTGTCTCTTCTAAGGTTGAGGAAGGGCATTTTCCCACCGCGTTTAAAGAGTTTAACACAATAGGTTAATCAATTGAGGTGGCTGAGTACTACTCTGAATCAAACCCCTGGCCATTATGGGCACATGAAAGGACTGCTCATTGTCGGTTGAAGTCGATACAGCAATTATACTAATTGTGAGATTTGGTCCACATACTATTGTGTAAATTGCAGTGAGAAATCAGATAAGATACAGCTGGTCTTGTTTTAGCTTTGACTTTGTGTAAATGAGAAGTAAAAGGTTTTTCTGATCACCTATCTAGATTGTAGAGTGGCACAAACAAAGGAGACACCCATTTTTTAAAAAAAAATGTTTTGTTATTCTAAACGAAACGGCACTGAATTTAATTGATCCCATTTCATCACCAAAATGAAATGACCCATATGTACTGGTTGCCTGGCCTGCCCCTTTCCCACGCTTCTTGGGCAATCCGACAGTGGTTCTGCAACTTTCTCTTAATTCCCTTCTCTGTGTCTTGTACCGTTGTAACTAGAGTACAGCCAAACAATATCACTGTGAATAAAGTAACGGTGGGAACCGCTTATGTGATTTTTAAACGCACATAAGAGAAGAGGAGCAATGCTTTGTATTATTTGACAGTTGTTGTAGACGGAGCCTGCAAATAACAGCTGGTTTTTACCCATTTCACTGGCAAAGCTGACTAGAGACTCAAGTACCTGCGTTAACTGAATTTTCCCCTTCATTGTCCTACAGAGCTTCTTAAAACAACCCAGCCAAACGATGGATCCCAACAGAAAAACACTTCAGACCCTCCAGCCGTCTGCTGCCAACAAGAACGCGGGAAAGATATCACAGGTACGAACTGTGGAATTTTGATTTGAATGCGTTGAGGGAAGTTACTGAAGCATGATGCTCATGCTAACGGGATATAATTTGCTTATTCATAGGTGGGGAAAGTCATTCCCAAAAGGAAACAATGGGCCATGGAACAAGAGAAGGGATCAAAGAGGGTGAAGGCTGAAGTCAAATCCACCCAAACTGAAGAATCGCCAGATGGCATCTCAAATGAAGCCTATGAGCTGATGGTCAAAGGTAGGTCTGAAAGTTGTACTCTTAACATGGCACATCTCCTGATTAGTATTCTCTATTGCACTGTTGTACATTTGGTTTTCTAACTGATCTCTCCCTGCACTGATTCAGAAACACCCCCATCTACGTACTGGAAAGAAGTGGCAGATGAGCGCAGAAAAGCCTTGTACAATGTTCTCCAGGAAAACGAGAAGGTGAGTTAATCACTGAGCCTTCGTGCTAATGTTTAGCTGTTGGGTGAGCTGTTCCCACGCTCCCAGTGATTTCCTTGAGCAATCTGATGCTAAAAGTGTTGGGTTGCATTTCCATTACAGCTTGCATGCCCCATGTAAAGGGACTGGATTGATGCCTTATTTGCCATTAGTGAAGCATGATTTTTACTTCGTACACACAGTGATGTCGTAATGAAAATACAAAACTCTGTACATAAAATTGTTTCCAATATTAAAAATAAAGATGCACTCCCCATGTTTCGGCTCAATATGAATGTTGCATGGCAGGTTTTCCTGGCCAAAATTGGTACAATTCTTAGTTTTTAACTTGGAACATGCTTTGTTGTGCTTTCAATTAAATGCATTTCTTTACCCATGACAGCTCCACAAAGGCATTGAGGCCAGAGATGAGCAGATATGCCAGCTGAAGACTGAGAACGAGGAACTGCAGGAACTTGCACAACATGTACAATACATGGCCGACATGATTGAGGTATGCTTTATTTGATTGTGATATTTTGAGATTGTGAGGGAACTGTTGGCCGCCCTAATGTTGTGGTGGTTTCTATAGCCAGAAGCAAATAACATAAGTTATGCAATGTTTGCTATTTAAATGGACCCTTTGTCTGTCCATTTTTTTTTTTGTATGTGTAGATATTCTGTCCTCTAGTTACCATAGTCAACAATTTGTACTGCTGTACAATATTGTAATTGTTAAAGTTCTGTATCCTAAGTGTTATTGTGACTTCTGGGCAGTTGTACTAGGAGTCTCGGGGCAATAGTTTTGTCATGCTGTGTTTGCAGCCCATGGCTGTGCTGTATATGATGGGCATCACTGTATGTTACGGTGGTGTAATTGGACTCTTCTATTTTTAGAGGCTCACTGGAAAGGGCCCAGAGAACTTGGATGAACTGAGGGAGATAGCCCTTGATGTGGATGAGGAGGAATCGGAGGAGGAAGGTGAGGAGTCTCGGGTTGAAGAGGCCGAGTCGGACTCTTGTAGTGAGAGGGAGGCCTCAGAATCTGAAGAAGCCAAACCTTCAAATGGATAACGGATGGAACTGTCATGAAACTAAAGACTGCGTTCATCGTTTTTGGCATTCTGTTTTTTTTTTGCCAATGTATTTTCAGAGTTTTCTATATTTTAACATGCCCCCTCTTTTCATATTGTAACAAAACATGGATGGGCCACTGATTTGACTGTCTAGGCTATGAAATGTCAACTTTATGACAACTTAGTCACAGATTGGGCCTTTTGGTTAGTGTTCTGTAGGACTACGCTATTATGCAGTTGTATTGCATGCTTGTGTACATATTCCTTAATTGCGCTGTAAAATAAACCCTTTTTAAAAACTTGAATTCCTGACTTTACTCTGCAAGTTCTTCATACGGTACATTAATAGCTGGTCCTGGTTGTTTGTTTGGTTTGCTTGCTGTCAGCGGGCATATGGTGACTGTTTGCGGTGGCCAGAAACCCAGCAAGCAGAGAAGCTCTCGAGCATAGTTCTTGGGCCAGCAGAACCAATCCTCAGCCTCCAGTGCCTCCAGGCTCTCTCTGAGGCTGGGGGCTGCTTGAGGGTCAACCATGACAATGTATTTGTAGCACAGGATGTTGAGGAGGTAGCAGATCCACAGCTTGGCTTTAGTGGACAACGGATTCGCAGGCATGAGCAACACCTGTAGCATACAACACTACAGTAAACTAGGTACACTAAAATACAGTTGGCCTAAATACTAATTGGCACTTTTGTTTTACAGCACACAACCAGGGAGTATCTCTAATGAACATGCCCACTTGAATTAATATCTAGAATACAGTGGGCATGGATTAATGTTTAACTTGGTAAAGCATGTTTATAAGGAACACTAGCGTTTCATAGCCCTTCAAGACAAGTGTGTCCTTTCCGATCAATGTGTTCGTCCTCAACAGTGAATTTACCTGTAATATGTCACTGAGTCCTGCGTCATGTGCGGCACGTTGATTTCTGATGTGGCAGTAGCACATGCTGGTCAGGCCCTGCACAATGACTATAGCCTGGTCGTCGGTCAGCTCTTGAATGTAGAGCAAGTGCACTACGGCTGGGATGAACTTTTCTGCGACTGATGAGTCCTTGTATCCAGCTGAAGATAGTTATTTGAATCTATATTTGTAGTGCATTGAATCGATTGGAGTAAGAGGTCTCCCTATATGGTCTTAAATTGCATAATATTGACATAAAATAGTTGTTTGATATAACAGTCACCTTTGTAATGTATACTGTCATGTTAATATAATATGCAGTAAGTCACAGGTGACTATTTCAACCCCTGACCATTTGTACCTTCACTTTTTATGCCATATTCCTGTTATCCTGGCAAGGGGTGGTTCTCACCTGTGTAGGCCAAAATTCCCAGGCACTTCACTGCCTCAACCCGCGCAGAGAGAGGCGCGTTTGCGTCCATGACCTCCTGTCCGGCGCGGTCGATCTTTGTCCTGTGAAGATCCACAGCCCTTATAAACGTTTCCTCTATTGGAGGAAACAGGCGCCGCTTGATGTGGGTGTTATAAAATGATGTTAACCACGTAAACATGGTTAAAACTTTCTCTAACCCTTCTATTTGTATAAAGTGTGTGTTTGTGGCAAATCTATTGTCTTTTGAACTAACTTTGAACACCCAAACACATTCTAAGAATGAGATGATGCAATGGCAGCTGAGAGTAATTGGACTACAGGTTGCCATAACAACACAAACAGTTGGAATTCTTGGGATGCCAAAAAGACCACATCAAAAGATATGAAACCGATAGTTCTGGTACTTGATTCTGATTGGCTCGAAGTCGTTGTAAAAAACATACACCTGTGACCACATTACTATTGGTTTTTAGTAGATGTACCGCCAATCTCACTAACATGATGGCGTCAGCCACCCCAGTACCAGCACAAAGGGATGCTAACATGATTGAACATTACTTCAACAATTGCACAATGGCTGTATCCTATTTTCAGTCAGGAGAAGAATCCATAATCAAATATTCATTTGAATAATTATGCAAAAATAAAACTTTATTGCAACTTTCAATGAGCAGATGAAATACTGTGGAGCAGGATGGAGTAAAGTATGACACAGCTAATGCAGCGACAACCGAAGCTATTGACTACACAGAAAGTTCAATCTCAAAATGCAGCTCACAATAGCATATTTCTGTTGTACTGTATAATTTTCAATAAAAAAAAACCTCAATATATAAATGTTTTGCCAACATGTGCTTGTTGACTTGAAATGGAAAAAGATTAATGTGTAACACTGGTCAACAGATAAAAGGTCAATGGTTCAAATATTAACAGAGGAATTACACTTGTGGGTACAATGGATCACATAACATTAAAATATTGTAATGCTCTTCACCTCAACATAAAATAAAAGATCATGTTTTGCACAAGGGGGCATACCCCAGCATAGAAAATAAACTAAAACAGTCTTCTTTTTAAAGAGCAACCTTCACACATTTAGAGCTTATAATAATAAAAATACATATTTCACAAAAATAGTTCCACTTGCTTTATTATACTATGGCTTCTGAGCTGTGCAGAGAGGACTGGGTGTACATTTCATACACGATTCCACTGTTATTTCTTATTTTACTATGCTTCTCTTTTAAGGCTAGTCTAATATGCTTGCCAAAATGCAGATGTTTGACTTGTGATGATATTGTTAACATTCAGGGTGGAGGACAAATTATTCCTTAAGGGTCACTTAAGAATTGGTTTTCTGCTTTGGTTACGCAAAATTGCAAAAAAAGGTGATACTGTAATATACCGTCCCATTGGGATTGGGGCAATTTAGAGAAATAAACACATCTGTAGTATTATTTCACTATGCAAATCTTATGTTCTCCAAAATAATAATTATGAAGCATTTCAAAATAAACTCCAATTACCAAAACATTAAATAATGTGTAAAATGTAATATAACAGGTAATTGTCTTTTTGTTTCAAACTAATGCTAAATATCAAAGAATATTAGACTCTTTAGAATATTAGAATCACAATATGAAAATAATAAATACATTGGAGTGAAGAAATACCATATTGGTTGTTGTTGTTGTTCATGAGCAACAGACTCAGTAGTACCGTAACACTGGTTCAAACCAAACCCAGAGCCTTGACCTCCCCACCAAATTTCAGGTTATGATACAAGGGAGGTAAGCTGACACAATGTATTCAAAACCAATCTAACCTCTGGTATTACATCCAGAAGCATACGTGCAATCTATACTGCCCAGAATATCCTTTATTGTACTGTTATGCAGAAAGTGCAAGCCTTGCGAAAGGCCTTAAACTGCAACCACACCATGTATTAGATAGGAACAAGATCTAGAAAACAGGATGCACTTATTAATTTGTCCATCTTGTCACACTAAAGCATCCTTAACACACTTAATAAAATGTTTTTGTGGTTACTTACACATATGTACAGAGTAATGCACTGGTCAAACTGCGAGAGTATGTGATCCCTATCAACTGTTGAGGTTGAAATGTATGTTCATCGATTTATATTGTCTTTTTTTACTCGTTTTTCAACGTTAGATCATCTTGGAAACCATCCCTGATACACCAATAGTACTGCACGTGATTTTTCAAGTGCAGAACAAACCGTCACAAGAATCCCTGAAACTGACAAGTGGACCATCAAATTGGACAGAACTTCAAAAATAATAAAAAAAAATAGAAATCCAGTTTGGAAACGTCACTCCACCATTATGTCAGCCCTTCACAATGTGCTATATTTACACACCTGCAACAGTGCAAAAACCTCAAAATAAAAGTAGCGCACCTAACAAAATGATATACTTTGATAGCAACCATTGAAAGCTTATGTGATAATGAAAGCCTTATTATATTCATAGTGACGAGGTGGTGGGCTGTGACGACCAACAGCTCCATTACAGTGGTTGCTATGGATAGTTTGTTTGGAAAATGTGTTTCCAGGCCATCCAGAGATTTAAACAGTATACCTACCCCTCCCCTCCCACACCAAGCCCCCAACACCCCCTCCCAATACCGTATTGGGGGGTAGGGATCCAAGTTTCTCAGTCTTTGCAGCACCCAAATGGGTCTCATGTTATATAGCCCTGTGTGGCTGGCTCAGAAAGCAGGCAGGAGCGAGTGGGGACCAACAGACCTTTATTCACCTAGCAGCCATATTGGTAAGTTGGGCGGGGAAACCTTCTGGAATATTTGGAAACCATAAAAACTCATTGCAGTATTGTTCAGTGCTGCACTCCATTTCCCAACTCAGGCAGCATTTAAACTGCACTCCGATTGAGTTGCATGGTTTCCCCCAAGATTGTAGAAGGTTTCCCCACCAACCTCCCCAACATGTCCGTCTGATGAAGGACATCTATGGTGAGAAGGACGGGAGCGGAGGGATTAGCTAAGGGGGGGTGAGTAGGGGGAGCGGTGGGGTCGTTGGGTGTTTTTGTAGGTTAAGACGATAGGCAGAAAGTAGTTCTTGTCAGAAGCCAGCATCAACCAGCTCAGCTGTTTCTCCCCCCCCCCCAATAGTGGCTGTGGGACCAACCCTAACCCTGACAACCGAACTGCTGTCATTAAATCATCAGCGTCTTGTAGCAGTTAGTTTGAAAATAAATGAACGCCAGTGTAACGTTGGAATAACCAAACAATGTAAGTGAAAAAGCCTTGTGTTAAAGTGTGTGAAAACGAGGGTGGGGCGCGGGGGGGGAGGGGGCTGCCAGTGGTCTTGGTCGTGGTGTGCATAAGTCTGTGCATGTGCCCTACCGGGCGCGAAGTGGGGGGGATTTAGACCGAGGGAGTGGCGTGTTGAGTGGCATGTGATGTCCGATGCGTGGACGGCGTCTCAAAAGGCGGTGGTGAGGGCATTGCTCCTCCGCGTCGCCATCAGGATCATCTCCCCTGGTACCGTGTCCAGCTGCTCGTAGGCCAGACGGCCCTCCTCGCCTGGGGAACAACACGGCACGATGAGCTAGAATCTGGACTCTTTTTATGTTTGCGGGGGGCAGTCAGGATAGGGTAGGAGCTAGGATGTTGGACACCCAGCCAAAAAGCACTGAGTTCATTCCCCAGAGTCTGCGGTCTTCCTTTATGCATCCTTGAGCAACTAGTTTAACCCCTACCAGCCCTAAACATGTGGTCCGTGATCATGCACATTTTGCTTCAATGCAGTCTTCATCTGTGTATATTTCAGTTTAAAACAGTTTCTACCTTCCTACCAGATTCCTCAGTCGACCTACAGTATGATGGTTACTAGGAGACATTTACTCACCCAAAGTGAGAAGCGTTTCAATCGCTACATGTCGTAACTCCTCATCGGCGGAGACACAGAGAGCCACTACTGCCCTGATGCTCTCTGCTGCCTAGAGAAGGGAGATGGGGACAGACACCTCATGTCAATACATTTTGCTCAAAAGGACAGCTCAAATGTCGAATGTTGCCGCTTTTAATATTTCAAAAGTGGTAAAGTTGTCACTTCACCAACTGTAATACATTTGATATATTATGTTTTTACAGTTGAAAATATGGATAATGTTTGAGCCTTCAAAATGGTTTCAGTAAAAACTACTGATAGAATTTCAGCATTCAAAATGGTGGCATATTGTGTCAGCTGTCCTCTGTGACCTCACTGACCTGTAGGCAGCTGAGAGCAGCACAGGCAGCTCTCTGGACGCCCACCTCTGACAGCGCCCGGGTGTAGCACTCTACCGCCTGTTGACATCCACACATACACACACTTAGCAGCCATGACCACAAGCCTTGTAATGGTTTTGTTACATCTCATTAACCCCTTTTACAGCCAAAGACAATTACACAATAACACAACAACAAACATACACCACGTTTGTCTGACTCCACCTAATTACATTGAACCGCGGCCCCACAACACACCTTGTTCCTGAAGTGTGTGTGTGCGGCAGCAGAGGAGAGGTAGTTCGCCGCAGCCTTGCTGACCTCCGGCTCCTCTGCAGTGAGCAGGCCGGCCAGAGCCCTGAGGGTGCCGTCTCTGGGCCAGAGCCGGGCCGCGGACACCTGGTCCAGCTCAGCCAGACGCAGGCTGGAGTCCCCACTGTTCAGGGCCTCCGCAAACACACCTGAGCATCAGACAAATGAGTGTTTATTAGTTAATATAAATAAATAAATACATCGAAAAAAACATGCTGAAGTACAATTAATTTGTGAAAAAGGCTGTTCTAAAAGGACTTTGCAGAAAGCACACCATTACAAAGCAGGGGTTCAAACTGGCATGCTTGAATTTGATAAGATGTACTTTATTAATCCCAGATGGCAAATGAGGTTGCAACAGCAGAAGTACAGAGTATCAGGGTTCACCATGATGAAGGACCCTCAAGGTCACACCAGTGTAACACTCTCAGTAGAGCGGCCCCTCACCCTCTCGCGCCAGGTCCAGCAGGTGGGCCTCCATGTCCTGCACGTCGTGTTGCATCACGTAGCTGTGGAACTGGAACACGCTGAGGACGTCCTGGGGCAAGATGGCCGCCGCCGCCGGGGGAAGGTGGGTGGGGGAGGAGGACAGCTCGGGCTTGTCCACCATCTCACTCAGCACCATGCTGATCACTGCACAGGGAGGAAGAGGAAGGTGGTTGAGTTTGAGTCCCAAATTGCTTGGGTCATTTAGCACTTTTATTGCAATTTTTGTTTTTACATGTCATAAAGGAGCCTGTGATTCCTAAAGGTTGGGCTGTAGACAGGGGAGGATTGAACCCAGTACCTTTGGACAAACGCCCTACCCACTACACTATCCTGCCCCAGATTCTGCAACAGAAAAAAATGATTTGATACAAGAATGAAGTCGTGCAGCAACTAAAATGCACATTGGTGAATATTTTGCGGAAGCATGGGTACGGAAATATCCCCATCAGTATAATGGGAATGACTGGATTGTCCCAAGCAGTACTTTGCATTGACAACTCTACATCCCTCTCCCTATGGACCTCCCAATCTCTTGTCTGCCCACCAATCTAACACTCACATACAACCAAGGCAAGGGTACAAGCCAACCCCTACCTGATTCAGCGGTGTGGCGTGGGTGTTGCTCCTGCAGTCTGGCCAGGTACAACCCGTTCATGTGCTTCAAAACGGGCTCCAGGGTGGTGTGGAACAGCCCCGCCGACCCACTGCACTCCGACCACAGGGTGACCAGCTGGGGTCTCTCCGCTAGCCCCGGGAGAACTGAGGGGAGGGGGACAGAGACACAGAGGCGTTTAGGGTGGGTTGGACAACGTTTGAGGGTCGTCTGCCTGGGGGGAGTTTACGACTTTTAAGATCGTCTGGTGGTGATTGTAAATTGTGATGAAGATGATTTGAAAATTTGGTTTGGTCAATTGAGACATGAAATAGTTGTTATTCTCAATGGTAGAGAATCCACATCAAAACTTTCTGTGGCTTGTTTTTTGTGACTTTTAATTGTTCTGAAATTCTTACGTCATTCCATGATTGATCTTCAAAATATTAGTACATCACCTAACATGAACATGTCAGCATGTAAGCATCATTAAAACCATGTCAGTACACAGTACCCTCTGCAATTACCCACCGTCTGCAGCAGATGTGATGTTTCCCAATGTGTCCATGCTAATTTCCCCAAGCTCCTCAAACAGCTGCGTCTGGGTCGTCAGCTTCTGCAGCAGGCTGCGACGCTGCCAAACACTGACTCCGCTGGTCAACAGCTGTCATTACATCCAAAAGGTGTCAGGTCAGTATCCGTCATAACATAAATTCATTGTTTATTTCAGATTTCTTTTGTGTGTGTTATCACTTCTTGTGTTGCTTGATTTAACCAAATAATAACCAAAACTCGAATTATTTACCTGGATGAGGTGATTGCAGTACTGCAGGTGAATGACAACCGCTACATCCAGGTTCTCGTTGCCAGTGGTGAGGGGTAGGGGGCTCCCGGCCACGCTGTTTCCCACTCCTGTGTCCTCCGTCAGGGCTTCGCTCAAGTGTCCCCTGGCCTCCGGATGCTGACTGCTGGAGAGATGCAGGGACAGAGACACTTACACACTGCGACCACACGGGAGCAGCAGATACACATACGTCAAACCAAACGCATCTACTTCGTCAAAGTAAGTGTTTAATTTATCAAATTAGTAGTTTCAACAGGTGATAAATTGCGATATATTTCTTAATTATTCAAGAAATAAATGATTGAACTTAACGAAATATACAAATATAATACTAAAATATAATACAAATAATGTAATAAAGAAATACGTTAAAACAATTAAAACAATTGAATCAAATTTCTTTAGTGCTAGCGTATTAGCACACAATTCATAGATGAAAGTGTATCATTGTCTCATTATTTCCGTAAAAACCAGACCACATCTTCTCCCCCTTCCACAGTCCCACCCTCCCTCTCCTCACCCCATGCGACCGCCCTCCATGTCCAGCGAGGGAGACCGCTGCGGGGGGGTGCAGAGGACGGCGCCGTCGTCCCCGGTATCCTCGTCGTCAAAGTCGGAGGTGTTGAGGAAGTCAAAGCTCTCCAGCGCGCTCTCCACCGTCAGGCTGAGGCTGGACGACCGGCTCCTGTGGCCCGGCAGCCGGCACTGAGTGGGGGTGGGGGGATGGAGTTTGAGGGGGAAGAAGAAAACTTTGAACGCCTTGATGGATATAATCATGATCCTGAGGATCTTTTAGTTTGATTAAACCAGTTCTGGGTTTCATTTCTGTATCCGTTGTAAACCTTGTGTTTTTGAGTAACCTTTATAAATTATAGTTTAAATTAAGAATCGTATCTCTATGTGGAGCCTGTAAGCAAACCTTTCCTGAATGAGAAGATAAGATTCATGCAGAATACAATAAAGTATTACATCAAGATATGGTGGCCCTTTGGGACTGTGTGTGTGACTGTGTGCATCAGTATGCGTGCATGCATATCTGCGTGCGTCTGTCTGTGTGAGGGATGAGTGTTTGTTTGTGTGTGTGCATGTGTGTGTGTGTGTGTGAGTGTGTGCGCCTATGTGTGGGTGCACTCTCACCTTGAGCAGGTCCTCCAGGCGCATCACTTCCTGCTCCAGGTCCTGCAGCTGGCTGCAGCGCTGCGTCAGCGCCTCCAGCCTCATCAGCAGGCTCTGCACCGCCTCCTCCAGGCTGCTGCCTCCGCCTTCCCCGGCCCAGCTCACACCTCCACCCTGGGCCGCCGCCACCGCCGCCTCACCGCCCCCACCCACGGCCCCTTCGTCGTCCTCGTCTTCGGGGCCCATGTCGGTGGAGGTCAGCCTCCGCACCAGCTGGCGGGTGAGGCTGCCGGCGGCCTCGTCCGTGTCCAGCTCCAGGGGCTTCAGGTCCAGGTGGGCGTGGTGCAGGAACACGTCCTCGGGGGCCACCGTTGACAGCCGGCCCTCGGAGCGCAGGGACGCGGCCCCCGAGCCCCCGCCGTGGGTGCGCTCCCACTCCGAGTCATCCACGCCGTCGGCCTCGTCGCTGGCGAAGCACCCCCCGCTGCTGCTGCTGCCTCGGCTACCCAGTTCGTCCTCCTCCTCTTCCTCATCCTCTTCATCCTCTACCACCTCCACCTCCTCCTCTTCCGTGACGCCATTCTCCTCCGCGATGGAGTCCTCCCTGGCGGCCGGGGGCTGGAGGGAAGAGGCGTCCGTCTCCGGGGGCGTGACGGTGATGGCGGGGTGGGATTGGCCGGGCGTGGTGGGGGCGGGGCTGGCGCTAGGGGTGGAGGTGGAGGCCGAGGTGTCTGAGAAGGTGAAGGAGAGGCGCTTGCACTCGGCGACGCTGCAGCCGCCGTGCTCGAACACGTCGTCCGGGAGAGTGGACTGATGGCAGAGGGGGAGAGAGAGAGCGAGAGCGAAGGAGACAGAGAGAGAGAGAGAGAGAGAGCGAGAGAGCGAGAGAGAGAGAGAGAGAGACAGAGACAGAGACAGAGACAGAGACAGAGAGAGAGAGAGAGAGAGACAGAGAGACAGAGAGAGAGAGAGAGAGAGAGAGAGAGAGAGAGATCAATGCATGTATTGAAGAAGGAGAGCCAGGAGCGGGAAAAAGAGATCACGTCAGTTGTTAGAGATTCTCCAAACTCCAAACATCTAAATCTACCGCTACAACTCAATCATCCTCCCAAGATCCAATCTTTACTCAAGGAAGACTCCTTTCCTCCTTCAAGCGCCCAGAAAGCAAGCAGCTCGGTGCACCAAGGGAACCACGCGGCAAAACACTGCGGCCCACACACCCAAGAGACACGCCCCTGCAAGCTCCACTCATTCTGGGGGAGGAAAGGTGGCTCAAGGGATGGATGGCTGGGTGGAGGTTTCAGGAGAGGGGGTGTGGGTGGGGTGGTGGTGGTGGTGGTGGTGGAGGGGGTTGGGGATCCACACAGCACACTCACATAGACCTCCAGGCTGGACTTGGGCCTGGGCCGGAGCGAGGCCAGGTCGCCGAACGAGCGGCTGCGCCTCAGCTTCTCCAGCAGGGTGTCACGGAGCGCGTGCAGGAAGGAGAGCCGCTGGTGCTCTACAGGGGGCGGACGCCACTGCGTTGCAACCGGCGCCGTGCGGGGCATAGGGGTGGGGGTGATGGCGTGTTGGGAGTTTAGATGTGAGGGGTGGGGGAGGTGGGGGTGCGAGAGGGAATGGGTTAGGGGGGGTCAAGGGTTAGTGTCAGGGGGCAGGCACTGACAGTGTTAACAACATATATAGGACAGCAGCGTCACAGTGGTAATACACGACGGAACAGGGTCAGCGCGCTGCAGGCAGCCGGAGACAGTTAGTGTAGCGCGACTCCAACAATTAGTGCCCTTGAGTTTACGAATCCTTGATGAAGGAGCCTACTCCCCCACCCCACTCGCCCTCCCAGGGGACGCTGAACAAAGTACCCATCTAGTGGGATCCCTGCCGTTGTCTGCACAGAGAGCTACCACACGCCACCGGGGACTCACAAAGAAGCTGGTGTCCTGGAAGGTGGGGGTCTCGGGGGTGCCCTGGCTGTAGATGGACACCCGCCTCTGGAGCGCCGCGGCCTTGCTGACGTTCCCCGAGGACAGGGTGAGGTCCTCCACATCAAAGGGGCTTCACGTGTTGGGAGGGGGAGAGAGAGGGAGGGGGAGAGAGAGGGAGGGGGAG
>JAOPJO010000103.1:12525425-12536524 GCA_027123675.1 Molva macrophthalma
ACACACACACACACACACACACACACACACACACACACACACACACACACACACACACACACACACACACATAGACCTAGAGCCTCCAATGTATTTGACTGAAGCATTTCTGCTGCTCTGGGCTGGACAGGCCACCCTGGATTAGCACCACTGCTGTAATCTGGGACACTGCAGATTACATCGCTTTTCATCTCCGACCCACCCCACCGCCCACGTGTCATGTGACCCGCTCTCACTAATGGAACCTTTTCATTTGTTGTCCTCCTTTTTTCAATTGTATGACAAGAGGCTGGGAGAGTGAGAGACCGTGACTGGAAAGAGATATGCACCCAGGAGAGTGACTGGAAGCAGGTGCATAGATTGCCACGTTGTAGAGCTACAGTGTATATTGCTACTGCTACTGCTGTTGCAACTGCTATTGCTACTGGTTGATAGAGATGGATTGGTACAGATTGGTTATGTGAAGGACAGCTTGATTGTTCCGATCCAACCTTTGGGATTACAGCGGAGAGGAGAGGCGGCACATTTGTGTGTGTTTGTGTGTGTGTGTGTGTGTTACAACCGTTTGAGCGTGTTTGTGTGTGAGAGAGTGTGTGTAACAGCAGGAGCTGGAGGGATTAGGTAACTCATTAACACCCGGAAAAGGAGAGAAAACTCTCACATGCGTCTTGGCCTGGGCTGTTATGGCGCATCCTACTGCTGTGTAGGCGGATACACTAGCTAGGAGGACTGCAGAAACACACACAGACATGCTCACACAAACAGATTTAAACAGCTTTTAATGCATGTGACACATTTGACTTCACTAATACATACAACGTCTTACGTTTTAGTCCTACACATACACAGGCAATTGCGCACACATACAAACACACACACATGCAACCACTCACAGTGACTTCTCTGAGCCACTGTCACATGAAGGCACTTAGCGCGTTAGCTCTCTCGGTGGTGCAAGTAGCGGCAGCGGCGTTAGGTAGGTAGCGGCGCAGACCTAGGAGATATAGCCGTGTCTCTCTAGCGCGCGGCATACCTGGAGAGCTGAGGGCAAATGGAGCCACTGGAGGAGTACCACTCCCCTTTCAACTTTGAGCAGGGAGTCAACGCCAGCTACCTGTACCTTTCCCCTGAGTACGGAGACACACCGCCTGGCTCCCCGGCTGGCCGCACCAGAGGTATTCACCAAGGAGTGGTGTGTGTGTGTGTGTTTGTGTGTTTGTGTGTTTGTGTGTTTGTGTGTTTGTGTGTTTGTGTGTGTGTGTATGTGTGTGTGTGTGTGTGTGATGTGAGTGGGAGGAAGTAAGGGTTTTAAGATTGATCGACGTGATATGAATCTAGATTTTGCATTTGTCCTGTGATTAGAGTCACGACATTTGTATGCTGTAGATCTTTTTAAATGAACTGAAATGATGATTTCCATTTAACTCTTGTTAATACCTCTCTTTACAAGAATACAATATTTTACCCCAGGTCACTACAGCAAAAGTTGACATTGGATGTGTTGCTTGTATTTAATGTGACTATTGAATCACAACAAAGTCAGAATGACATGATCGCATTAGGTGGGCTTTTACCATACACGCCGATTAAGTGGCCTAACTGATCTAAACGTAACTTTGATTATTTTACTACTCAAATAGGGCACCGTTGGAAAGAATATAACTAATATAAGGTATTACCTTATACTACAAAGATGAATTAACCGAGTCAATTTCATTTATCTGAAATCGAAGTTCTCTGTCCAAGTCGGTGATTCTACGAGCTGTCAACCACAAGCACTACTTACTCCTTTGATTACAATGACATTTACAACACATATAAAGGGCTGCGATTAAAATTAATAAATGAGTAAAGTCAACGAACACAAACAAATCAGCAAAACCCTAAACCTAAACAAAGCACACAAAACTCAACATTTGAAATTTGGACAGAGGAATTGAACGTAAGCCTTCTAAACCATAAGTTGATTGACCATACTGAACCCTAACTTTAAGCTGTATTAATCTCTCAATTTACAATTGACCTAACCTCAAATAAGTTTGCATCCTTTTCGGCCATGTTTGGGTTATGCACTCTGGAGAGTTCCAGGAGAGATCTGACCTTTCCAGTGAACCAACCACGACATCACTACAAAAGTCTCCAGAGCGCAAGATGAAAAGCGTCACCAAGTGAACCAGTATTCCTTCATTTATACAAGATATTACAGAGGCTGCATCCAAATCTCCACACTAGCACACTGCGTAGTAGGCAAGAGTTGTAGTAGCATATTTACACATTGAATGCAAAAACGTTATAATATAACTACCATGTACTATTTCTGGCGAAGTTGTGATTGTACTAATTGCTGGCTTTATAAAGGAAACTGATTTGAAGACTCAGGGTAAACTGAGTTTACCCTGAGTCTACCCTTGCCTTTTGGTAGACGTGTCCCCGTGAGGGAGGGCGGACTGCGCAATACCAGTCCCACCCCAGACGACGCCATATCTCGCGGAAACACGACAGAGAGACAGCGCCATATTCGCGAGATATGGTGTCATCTGTTACTCTTATGTATACACTCCGTAATAAAGCTGGGAACGAATGGTACAATCCTCAGCCCAATTGTGTTAACTGAAAACTGAAACGCCTGACGTAAAGCGAGGCATAACAAGGGGCATAACAAGAGGCATAACGAGGGGCATAACAAGAGGCATAACGAGGGGCATAACGAGGCATAACGAGGGGCATAACGAGGGGCATAACAAGAGGCATAACGAGGGGCATAACGAGGCATAACGAGGGGCATAACAAGAGGCATAACGAGGGGCATAACAAGGGGCATAACAAGAGGCATGACAAGGGGCATAACAAGAGGCATAATGAGGGTTATAACAAGGGTTATAACAAGAGGCATAACAAGATGCATAACGAGGGGCATAACAAGGGGCATAACAAGGGGCATAACGAGGGGCATAACAAGATGCATAACGAGGGGCATAACAAGGGGCATAACGAGGGGCATAACAAGATGCATAACGAGGGGCATAACAAGGGGTATAACAAGGGGCATAACAAGGGCGATCCCAGGTCAGTTTCCAGCCGTTAACATTGCTAGTCCCGCTGTGTCTTGAATCGCTGAGTCTGCCTTTCGCTTCCTGCTTTATTGCGGAATGCTTATTCCAGACTTTGTGGGCTTTAAGGACATGAGTGTAGTACGTTTACAAAAAACACGAATCACAACAGGCAGAGATTTTGCACACACCCACTCCCACTGGCGAAAAGATTCTCTCCGTCGGTACTCTGTAGTGCATTTTCACGGTTCTGCCAAATTGAATGGTGCTGCATTTGTTCTATAAAGTGAAACGCATCATTCATATGTAGGGATTTAGATTTGTAATCAGTCAAAAGCTTCTACATTCTCTGTGTCAATGGGGGTTTTGTCTAGCCTGACATCGCCAGATTTCAGATTTCCAAAGGGCGTTATCAACGGGCGCAGACCAAAATGCTTCTGGATGCAATTGGATAGACCTACAACCAATCAGAGCAACCAAACGTGTGACACATCAGCTTAGATTAGATGAGCAGTTGTGATTGGCCCGACCCAGGCCAGGTTTGCTAGGAATCTGTTTGAATGGGATCGGGGCCAGACACATATGACAGAGCAAATACAACACGTGCTCGCAGATTCGTCTGGTTCCCAGGCCAGGCTTTGTCTTGATCCGATGTACGTGTCCGAATACCGTGCATAATCAGACAAAACTGAGCTCTCCGTCCCCACAGAGACCGGACATTGTTTGATTTAATAGATGTATTATATTAATTACGGTATATTATACAAGCCTATATTTTGGTATATTAGGTAGTATAGGCTAATATATAGATATAGGCTAATAGTAGCCTATATTTTCTGTCAAATTGAATGCAGAGGCTGTCATGAACACACTGTCGTCATATTGTGAAACGTTCATTTGTTTGTTGAGGCCGTCGTCTTTCAGCAGAGGCGCTGTGGCTCCCCTGTAGACAGCTGTGGGAAACCCTGTGCATCGTATAGCTGTTTTCAGTTAGCCTATTTACACTGTATCTGTCTCTAATAAACTTCAAATACATTTCTAATAAATAACGTTTTTAAAGTTAAAGAAGCAAAACTCTCGAGACGGCATTTTTAACGGAACAAAGATTTGGACGCTTTCTTTTTTTACACACACCTATGCTGCGGAAGTACTTGGCTCTCTACTCTCATGACCTAAGTCATCTTGTAAAAGACAATCTAGAAAGAAACATTTGACAGTCATTTAGAACTATTCAAATATGTTTTTTACAGAAATGTCAACGAGATCAAAATGAAATGGTCGGTACTCATACAAGCAGTATTTACTCAATAATTTAATTCACAATCTAACACACACACAATATGTGTAAGCACATGTAACTAAATATGTTATTTGACCTCTGATAGTAAAAATAATAAAATAAGTTGCCAAACAACTTGCTGAGTAAATATTTACAGTTGTAGGTGTGACTGCAAGTTCTGGACTTCTAGTCTTAGTTGCTAGAAACCATTTTCAATTGTGAAAACTACAATTAGAATATTAAATAACAATAGGTATCCACAGTTACACTGTGAATACCTAAAAACTAGGCTTGTAGGTAAATATTGAGTCATATTGTTGGGTGTTGCTGGTTCAATTCGATGTCCTGAGATGTTCTTAGGTCATTACAACATATTAGGTTCTCCAACTGCCGCCTTGCACCTTTTTTATGTTAAAAGTAAATCTGGAGGGCATCCTTTAAAACACATTATATCATATGCCTAACCTACCATTTTTGGCAACTGTAAAATAGTATGCATTGGCTTTTAAAGAACATTCAGAAATCCTCAATTTGCCAGTATGTTTTACAAATATGAAAAGATACATCCCACTACACATGGTGTAAATGATAGAGACATGTGTTATAGCAGTCTTCTCGTGTGCCTTGCTCTAAAAAGTAAATATGTAAATATGTAAATAAGTGTGAATAGTATTATTTAAAGTTTGTGTGTCCAGTAGAAGCTGGTTCTTCCAGCCAACCAAGCAATGGTTAAAGTCAAATGTGCAACTTCAGTTTAATACAAATTTACATATAACCTGTCCTAGGAAATATACTTCAGTGGTTTCCCTCCACCGCCCTCATTTGTCCTTAAGGGGCTCAGCCCTGAATCTGAGACCTTGAGGCTTAAAGGTTAATGGTGACCACTTTGCCATCGATCCTTTTTTTTTTAAAAAAAGGATTAATGAAACCTGAGGTTTCATTGTCTAATTGTATTATGTGTGTTTATTTTAGTTTTTTACTGCTTATTTGTAAATTGAACATTTAAACCCCAGATTATTGTTTTTGCTTTTGATTGCAATCCATATTACATACATGTTATGGGGGCAGGATGGTGTTGTGGAGGCTAGGGTGTTCGACTCCCAGCCCAAATGTACTGGGTTTGACACCTATGTGCCACAGAACACCATGCGTCTCAATATCTGAGGTGCATGCCACTTTGAACAGCTTCCAATTCAACAAACGCACCTTTCCAACTCTCCTAAGGGTGTGTGGCATTATTAGTTATTCAGCGAGTCAATTTTAAAATGAGCGAATGACATGTAACTCTGGGAACTATTTCGAAACCAAACAGCTGGTCAGAGCTGAGGTCCTGATGTGTGCAGACGGTTGTCTGTGTTCAAACGATATGTGCAAACCTGATCAACCTCTAAGTTCACTCTGTGACCCTGCCCTGTAGGCCGTGGAGTCAAACAACGTCTCTCTCTCTGTTTCTCTCCTGCCATAGCACAGAATGTCTCCATCTAGAGAGTTCTCTGTATTTTTCATGCTCTGCTTCATCCGTGGGCTACAGCCCTGCACATTCAAGATCTGTGTGTGTGTGTGTGTGTGTAGGTTGGATAATGCATATTTCTCACACCTGCACTTGGGACTCGTGGCACACTTCAAACCCAATCCCCGGTAGCTCTGAGTCTTCTTCAGCGCTACACCTCAGCCTTGTTCCCTTTTTTTTCCCTGCTCCTCTTCCTCATCCTCCCATTCGCAATAGAGGCTACCACATTGGCCTCTGGTCTTAAAGTGATGTACAAAACAGTTGAAATGTGAGGGTAGGAAATGTGTCCAAATGGCACATGTATTTATTTATATGGATCGACATCCCCACTGTTGTCTTCCTTACACCCAAATACTCCCACCTACCATGTCTCTCTGTTACAATCTAGCTTCCACAATGGAATTAATCCCTGTATTCTCTCCCCGATCAACGAAACTCCAGGTAACCAGATGATCTCGGACTACCAGCCAGAGGTGGGTGAGGACGCAGCCTCCTCCATGGGTCCCTCCCCCCCCACCGTCGTCCCCAGCATATCCCCTGAGGAGCAGGAGGCGCTCCAAGGAGAGCTGGCCAAGGTTGGTAGCCCGGGGTGGGGGGGTAGGGGTCAGTGGTGGTAGGGGTCTGGAGCGGTAAGGCTCAGGAGCGGTAGGGGTCAGGAGCGGTAGGGGTCAGGAGCAGTAGGGGTCAGGAGCAGTAGGGGTCTGGAGCGGTAAGGCTCAGGAGCGGTAGGGGTCAGTAGCGGTAGGGTTCAGGAGTGGTAAGGCTCAGGAGCGGTAGGGGTCAGGAGCGGTAGGGGTCAGGAGCGGTAGGGTTCAGTAGCGGTAGGGTTCAGGAGCGGTAGGGGTCAGTAGCGGTAGGGTTCAGGAGCGGTAGGGGTCAGGAGCGGTAGGGGTCAGTAGCGGTAGGGTTCAGGAGTGGTAAGGCTCAGGAGCGGTAAGGCTCAGGAGCAGTAGGGGTCAGGAGCGGTAGGGGTCAGGAGCACTAGGGGTCAGGAGCGATAAGGCTCAGGAGCGGTAGGGGTCAGGAGCACTAGGGGTTAGGAGCGGTAAGGCTCAGGAGCGGTAAGGCTCAGGAGCAGTAGGGGTCAGGAGCGGTAGGGGTCAGGAGTGGCAGTGATGTGAGGGGACTCAGGAGGTCATAGGTCTCAGGTCTTGCGAGTCTGCAGTATTGGATTTTTGTTGTCCTACATGATAACACATGTTGTAGGGACATTGTTGTTTCTTTGTTTGTATGTTGTCCCCCTGACATCAAGTTAGTGCACGTTGGCATTGTTGAAACTGCTGATCAGAACATGGTGTTGTGAAGGGTGGAATAATGTAATGAGTTGTGGTTCGACGAACCCTTGGAACCATTCCTCTGGTGTGATTCAGGTACGTCCAACATATGTCTACCATGCTTCCAGGTGGAGGATGAGATCCAGACTCTGTCCCAGGTCCTGACCGCCAAAGAGAAGGAGCTGGCAGACATCAAAAAGAAGCTGGGCATCACGCCACTCAACGAGCTCAAGCAGAACTTCTCGCGGAGCTGGCAGGAGGTCACCACTTCCAACGCGTGCGTAACCCCACTCACTGGAATATGGTCACGCTGGGCCCCAAAGCCTTAATGTTGATGTCCTGGTTTTCTGCATTCGCACCCAAGCATGTTTCATCATCAATTACTACAAGTGTGCCCCGATTACAGTGTGAGCAGGAAAACAACGGATGTCACGGATGAAACCACGTGTAGAATATAAGACCATAACATAATACTACAAATATATTTAATGCCAAGAAATACCATTGACTTAGTTTGTCCCCGAAACAATACTGTTTCAAAGTAAAATAGCATCCCCTGCAATCGATCTCCTAACCTGGCTCTGTATTAAGCACTTAAAATTGAGTGAACAATACCCCTTTCTGATTTTACGTTAGCAGCTACCTAGCCCATGTAATGTTCAGGGCAGAGAATGCTTTGTTGTGGTTTTACTCCTCTAGAAGCTAACATTCTACTAGAAAGGGTTTTTGTTTGGCATTCAACCTTTGACTTCTGAGAGAGAATTTGTTTGGCGGATGTGAAGAAGAAGGATCAGCGTTCTGCCTTTCAGGTTCCAAGGGCAACACACACACGCAACACATACACATTCTCTATTAATTTCCTGTCCTCCTGAACCGTTCTGCTGTAGAGGCCGAAAGGTACTGGGTTCGATCCCCAATATCCGCATCCTTGAGCACGATTCCCTCCCCCCCCCCCACCTGCTCCATAATGAAATGCATCTCGAGCGTCTGATGAAGGACTACATAACCAAACAGCCACGCCCCTGCCCCTCTGCCTCCCCCTGCAGCTACAGGCGGACGTCCGAGTCCTTCTCGCTGGCCGGCCTGAAGGCCTCCGCTGCCCTCTCCAACATGGGCTCAGCCATCAGCCGCAAGCTGGAGGACGTCAAGTAAGAGTCTCCAGTCGGACCCACGGCCCGAAGAGAACCAATGACCACCCGATGGTTTATCTTTCTCCACTTCCTGCAGTCAACCAAATAACACATTACAAAGGACAGATACAGGAAGGCTTAATCATACTGATTAAGATATTATGATTATATGGTACTGACTTATACAAACATTTATTTTTAATACATATACATTTTATTATATACTTGTCATACAAAGTGCAATTCTGAAGCAGGTCACGGTTGAATCCCCCTCCCCACATGTTGATGAAGTGCTTTAGAGTAAGGCAGCTGGCATTCAAACCCTTCCCTTGGAGTTGCACCATCACCACCTTTCACGTGACACATTTATTGTGCAGGCACACGCATAACACACACCCTACATCTTAACTCCTCCCAGAGGCCTGGGCTGTAATTAACTAAGTACACTTAACCACCCCTTGGATGAAGTAACCAGGGAGTGGAACAGCGTCCTACCATCTTGATTGTTCCGCTTGAAGCCTATCTCCAGTGGATCTCTTTTTTTCTCCCTCTCGCGAATCTCTCTCCTCCCCCCTCCACTGGGATTATGGGGGTCTCTAAATACGATTATTAGACCCCCTCCCCCACCCACACACCCTCATGTATTAGCTGGAACGTATAGTGGGGTTGGAGTGTGTGTGTGTGTGTGTGTGTGTGTGTGTGTGTGTGTGTGCAATTCTCACAAACTAATGACTTATGACTAACTGCTCTCTCTTGTCTTTAATGCTGTCGGATAGTATTCGCTCTTTACAGCATTCAGCTAGCATGCCTGTGATGAGGTAAGGCTACACACAAGCTAGCTGGCTGGAAATAGACTACACAGCTAGATAGAAAAAATCAAATAGATAGTTAACATAATTAAAAGAAGTAACACTAAAAGAAGTGTTACTTCTATTAAATATTGAGTGTTACTTATTTTAATTATGTTCTTGATTTCAGTCTGTTTATTTTTATTAAAGCATGAGGAATGGCTTGCTGTGATAGTAGGACCAAAAGCTGTCCTTCAAACATCATGATATATACAGTATAGCGAACTTTACAACACACTATTATTTTTGTGGAAAAATGTTCCTAAAGGCACTTTAGTTTTGCAATGAGGAAATGTAAGTGATACTACCTTGAAGAGCTTGTCTATTATAACAATAGAGAATCACTGTAGTGGTACAGAAAGGACACTAATATCTCACCCCACCGGTAGAACACAATGGAACCGGGTCATTTCAGAATACCCTTCATTGTGATTCGCTGTAATCAACCTGTGCTTAATGCCAGTGGTCATGACCTCTTTAAACTCTGGATATCATATCACGCTCAATGAAAATGTGAATGTGACTTTCAGATTTTCCAAAAACAGGTTTTTCACTCACTAGCCCAAAGGTTCTGGGTTTCGACCCCCAAATTCCACCTCCAAAGACCACCTCTTGGCATCCTTGAGCAAAAGGCCTGTTAGACACTTTGGATAACAGTGTCTGCTTAATGACTTAATAGTAAATATCTCTTCCTCTGACAGGAACAAGCCCACCTTCAAGTCTTTCGAAGAGAAAGTGGGCACTCTTAAGGTAACGTTATGCATTGAGTGTACAAACCAAGCTCTTTACAAATGGCTGCCCACATGTGTCTTTCATTTTTATTGTATCGTTGTACTGCATCATTTCTCGTCTTCAACACTGTCAGCGTTTGACCTTGAAGATGAGAATTGATAGTCTTTTATCAAATCAATAAAGTTATTCAACCGCCGCTGGTTGGTGACGTTGTAGATTGTGCCAATCTATATATTTATAGTATATTTATACTTCCTCTCTGTGTCTCAGACCAAGATGAGTCCATCCGGGACCCTCAGTAACCATGGCAGCCAGGATGGCAGCGCTAGTCCTGACCCTGAGCCTTTGTTCAGCCAACCCAACGAAATGCCCAACCAGGAACCGCCCACCCACTGACACACACACACTCCACGCCTCTTGACCTCTGCCCTTCGAACCCCCCCACATATAATCTGTTTTGACCCAATGCCAAAATCCTTTTGTGTGCCGAGACCCCTGCCTGTAATTGGAAACAAGTGACTTTTCTCTCCTCAATGTTTCTGTGGTGATTTAATGTTCATTCCAGTTTCAAGCGTGCGCTTGTTACTTAACCGACATGGGATAGAAGGCACGTGTTGATGATGGGTTGGGGTTGTTTTGGGGGCGCTCTCAAGCCAATCATATGCATTACACTTTAGTTTGAAGGCTAGCACATGCCCACTTTTGCAGAATATGTTGAGAATAAAGATCTGAGTTGTTGTTGCTTATCCATGCCTGAATGGCTTCCTCTTTTTATTCTCCTTCTCCTTCCTTTTCCTCTCCATTACTTCTCCATTGTCTCAAGTAACCAGCTAGCGAAGCACAAAATTAAATAGTTTTTTTCGTGCAATGGCCACAACATTGGCTGAATTGCATTTGTTACATTTTCATGTTTTGGATTGTCTGCATTTTAGGAGCTTGCACAAGTAGAATAATTTTCCTCCATGAAAACTTTTCAGCTTTGGACATTCCCTTTAAAATGTGTCTTATCGCCTATGTTAGCTGAGTTCAAGTACGTTTTTATTCATTTATTTATTTTTATTTCATTGGTCATGATCTTATTAGAATATGGACTGTAACAACATTTTACGACCCTATGATTGGTGGCTTTGTTATGAACGCAAATTTGACATTTAACCTAATAAATCATGAAACCACCCCACGTGGGGGCGGGGGGCCGCCCCCCCCCCCCCCCCCCCCCCCCCCCCCCCCCCCCCCCCAACCACACCCAACCACACACAACAAAAAAAAAAAGAAA
>JAOPJO010000103.1:12634354-12639354 GCA_027123675.1 Molva macrophthalma
TCTCTCTCTCTCTCTCTCTCTCTCTCTCTCTCTCTCTCTCTCTCTCTCTCTCTCTCTCTCTCTCTCTCTCATAATGTATGTTTGAGGGGAGAGGGTGTGGGTAAAATACCCTGTTTTTTGGTGTAAATTGATAAGGGCTAACTGTCAATGACAAAGGTTGTCTGTGTGGTTTGGTGTGTGTGTGTGTGTGTGTGTTTGGGGTAACAATGCATGATATGTTTACATGTTGACTGTACAATACCGTTTGTGTGTGTGTTTTTTCATGTTTTGCCATTTAGTCATTTTAGTCATGGACAGGTGGTTTTAGAGTCTGCGTGTGTGCGTCGTGTGTGTGCTTGTGTGTGCGTGGGTGTTGGTGGGGGCTGGTGTTTAGGGCAGGTTCAGGCATGGTCCAAACCAAGCCACGTATAGACCAACAGTTCAAGCAGTGGGAATAGATACTCAATGTCCTAGTATAACATGCAATGCATGCAACCCACACACACTTACAGGTAGTGCAAACACTTGTAACATCAAATAGCATTGTGTGACACACACACCCACACATACACACACAGATACACACACACACACACACACACACACACACACACACACACACAGCTCAAAAGCTTGCTTATATTCAGAGGCAATGGAATTTGAGTGCAACTCAAAAGCTTGAAATTGCTTTTATCTCCAATATCAATATCAGTATCAAAATAATAATACTCGCTTAGAGCCAGTGTAGATCATTCTTTGTAAGATAAATCTTGTATAAAATGTAAATGATATCCGGTGATCCTCCTTGCTGTAGCAGTTACACGGAGGGGAGTTGCTGTATAGCAAATCCCCTCCGTTAAGCTACTTATCAAATAATCCACTGGTTCAATATTTAACATTAGTGGCTAACTTAATATGGATTTCTGGTTTCAAATAAACTACCCGGGGCATGTAATTGAATGAGAGAGAATGTAAAATGATTATAATCTGTACCCTTAATAGAGAAGTGTTTTTAATTCAGCTGTTTAAAGATCCTGTGGTTGCTTTATTTCTTACCTTGATCAAATGCAACCACGTTTAAAAACCTTTAAACATGTTGTAAGGACATCTCTGATGCTATGCCACACATGTGATGTCCTAATGCAAAACAGTTGACCTTCACACTGTTCTTAAATCAGGAATCGACCAAATAAACAATATAGCAGACCAAGGTTCACTTCTTTGCATTACTTTCTTAAAGGTGCAGAGTGTAGAATTGAGTGGCATCTAACCGAACGTACTTGGCAGAAATGTCAGTCTCACTTATAGATACTCCCTTTGTTCACCATTTAAACTTCCTCTCCCTCCCCCGCCGCGATGTGGTTTGTATGAACCCTTTATGAGCTGATAACATGTTTACAGCTCTGAAGTGTCATTTACCCAATGAGAGAACAGATGCAAGGTTAACGATCATTTCACCACCACCACCACCACCCCACAGCCTCCCTCACCAACCCAACAAGTTTCTCTCATCTGCAAACATTAGACCTTGAAATGGCATGTCCCCGATTCCAAATAAACACATTAAAGATTACGAATAACCAGCCGTTCACCACTTCGCCACTTTTAGATGTGGCCTATACAAATGTCAAATTAAACGCAGCTGTAAAATGTATCTCTTAAATTTAACATCTCCGTTATGAAAGCGTTTAGCCATTAGCCTAAATTTGTTATAGCGTCTATTGTGGAGGTCTTCTGAGGCAGAGCAGTGGTGCTTTGAAAGGACTTAACCAAATGTATACTATTGAAATCCCCCCCCAGAGGGTAGCAGTATTAGCATAAAGATATATCCGTTGTGAAGTCAGCCATGAAGAGACTGCCCGTAGTTTGTTGCCATGAAACAAAAATGGAGGAGCAGGATGAATGGGTTCTCATCTTAAGAGCTGGGAGTCCAAAATGGTTCACATTCACATGTCTCAGTTTCTCAGACGTACATTTCTCCCAGAGCTTGCTCTGCAGGGGTTCAGTTGAGAGCACAATGAGGATGAGGTGGAGCAAGACATTAAAACCAAACACATTGCCCCTGTCCAACTACAGCTATAGCTTTGTGTGTTTGTAAATAGGAACATGCATCTCTCAGTCCTCGTGGATACGGCAAACCGCATGAAAAACCAAAGCAGAATGGGCCAAGATGAGAAATATTTTTTTCGTATAAGTTATAGTATTGTATTTTTGTGTTTATTATAACATATATCAGGTCAAGCGGGCCGTTTTCATGCATCACATATCCATGCACATTTACAATTGTCTATATGTCTTTCTATGTTATATGTTCCATCAAAGACTAAATACACACAACTGAATACATTTATAAGGATGCTCATTCCCAAGCAGGACTGACATGTGACAAACATTCCAATGGAACGCATTGAGAATTCCACAATTCTATTTACTCAAACCAATCATATGCTGGCCCCGCCCCTAAACGGAACAGAACTGTGTCGGACAGGAGGTGAGGTGAGGTGGGTAATTGCAAGCCGTGGGGCGTAAAGGCAAGGTAAACACAGTGTTGTTTGCCTACCAATGATGAAGGAGGTTGGGTGAGTGAGAAGGGGAGAGGAGGGGGGCTGTGGCATGTTAAAGTCTAAGTGGGTGTGAAATGGGTGGAAGGACTGCAAAATGACATCTCTGCGGCCTAAGTTGAAGCATCACTTCAAGAGCCAGTGAGCCAGACAGCCAGACAGCCGGGCCATGCTACAGGCCATGTGTAGCCCTCACTGGAGCAGAACCCTTCAACCTAAAATAGGATAATATATAATATGTGTCGTTTGTCATTATTAGACTTTAGATATCGACTTCACAGTGATTCCCACCTTTGTGTAAAAATGCATCACAAGAAGATTTACCTTAAGAATTATAAAAAGATGAGGTTTGAAATGAAAATGAAAAGGGATTACTTTCAACTCTTATTCATTATTGCTCATTATAATTCTTATTATTTTTATTTTTATTCTGTGTGGAGACACAGAGCAGCTGTAAAGAGCAGCTGTTCCCACTTCATGCAAAGTCCCAACAAATCCTGCACAGCTCCATTGTAAGGAATCAATGAAGGGACACATTCCTGTTTGAAGAGTTGTATGCATGTTGTATCTCATTATTAGGTATCCATTCATTTACATACAAATGCTAAGATACCAAACAGATATAGAGATTGCATCAAGTGCTGCTTGTGTAAACAACTTTCCGTCTATATCGTAGAAACACACCTCACAGCTGCATGGAAGGCATAACTGAAGGAACATTTTCACAGTTCACAAGGTTATTCATATTATGTAAGATTTGTCATAAGGTATTACGTTGTTTGTTTTTTTAAAAGGCCGTTTTCATAACAGTTGAAGGATTGCAGTGTAGATCCATTGGTTGTGTGAAAAAGTGAAGCCATTACGTGTTTGTTAATAAATACAAAAAGGGACGACCCGTATCACCTGTACTTCTGGGCTCCACCCCATCCCTTCCAGTCAGACTGGGAACATGTTTGTTAGCTCAACACTGTTCCTGTCACTCAACATCATGTGCACAAACAAAAGGGTATTCAAAGAAACTCCCTATGGGAATGGGCTGTTAAAAGTCTCTTGTTGTAGAAACTCTGTAAAGAAGCTCTTTTTTTCTCGATCTCTCTCTCTCTCTCTCTGCTTTTCTGTCTCATATCTAGCAATGAGTTTTCTTATTTTCCTCTGTGTCCGTCTCTCCGTCTCTCTCCCCTGTCTTCGGTACAACAGCTGCACGTAGCTGCACTATAAATAATAAGTCTGCCTATGTGGAGACAACGTAAACGCAGACAGTTGGCGCTGAGCTTTCAACACTCCGATCTTCAGATTCTTTATTGAGGGAGGCTGAGGCCTTGTCCTCACTACGCTGGCTAAATGTAAAAACACATTTTTGTGGAGAAGATGGAGAAGAGATTGTATCTTCTCCATTTTGGCCTTCTGAACATACTATGCAGGTTTTTTCAACACTGGTCTCCAACGCTGATGTATCATGCAAGTGTCGTGTTGTGTTGCAAAAGGGTCCATGTATTTCTGAAAATGAGGATTCTTTCAGAAAATGATGATGGATAATTGCGATGTACATCCAGACATCATCATTGTCTAAAGTTGTCTGGGTGCATGCATGATAGAGGTAGTGTGAGTGTGGAATGTGGAGTGGCGTTAACGCTGTTTCGGTGGGGCTGGACAGCGTTTTGAAAGCGCTGGAAAAAAAACACTGGTATGGACGGAAAGCTTTTGACACAAACAGGGTGTTTTTACTTTCATCTGGCCTAGTGTGGGGATGACCCAGGATGTGTGGCCATGGTGCATCCGACTGTGGTGGTTCAACAGAGATAGTGAGCCTGCCTTGAGCCTGCAGGTGAATTACTTGACAAATATAACCCCAAACAAGACCCCAAAACAAAGGCTGCGCCACAGGGGATGTATTTTATACATGGTTCTTCTGAGATGACAATGTGATTCCTAAACACTGCATAAAAGGCTGCTGTCTGAACTGCAACTGTGACAACTGATCTGCAAAGAGCATATAGAGACAACACTGAGTCAATGTAGGCAGAATTTGTCGTAAGTGGTGTAACACACTTGTGAATCAACCACACAATGTGGACAGTTGTGCCAGGAGAAGCGAATGTCTAATGATAACGTTGAAGCCATGCAGGCTGCAGACGGCGAACATAGGCGGCCAAAGGTTCCTCTACGACAGCTTGTACTGTGTGCGTGTGCATGTGCAAGCCTACTAATGGCATCACATTTTATCAGTGTGAGTGATAACAATGGTGTCAAGCCGGGTTCATGTGTAGGGGCTCGTCGACATCAGAGGGCTTATATAGACACAAGCCGTGCGGTCTGACGCCTGACCCCAATCAGCCCCGCGCGACTGAAGGCCACGGAGATGATGAGAGCGACAAATCCATTAGATGGTGTAAAAGGGAGGGAGGGGTGGGAAGGGTAGATATTAAGGGAGGCGGGGGGGGCTGGGAGGTGCTGCGAAAG
>JAOPJO010000103.1:12644354-12652026 GCA_027123675.1 Molva macrophthalma
CTCTTCACTGCATCCATGGCAGCCTCCTCCCTGGGCAGCTCCTTAGCTTGTGCACGGATGGTCTCTGCTGCTCTACACATGTTAACAGCCTTATCCAGTGTTAATCCTTGGTCACTTGGCAGTCTCTCTCTTAGTCCATTATCTGGTATTCCGCAGACTGTTCTGTCTCTGTCTATCTGTCTGTCTCTGTCTGTAGTTCAGTTGAATACTGATCAAAATTCACTCCTTGTTTCTGATCACGGGTAAATAACTTGTTTCTCTCAATTTTGATGTTCTGGCTTGGTTAAAACATACTCCAAGCCAGAATGTTTTTGTTTTCATTGTTTAGTAATTAATTGTGAAATTATTTGTCATTATGGGAAGACATTGTTGTGTTATAAACTGCCTCAGTGTTTCTCCTACGAGGGCGTGATGAAAACAACGTTTTCATTAGCCTAGTTTATGGTATATTTATGTTGATTCAGGATTTAAGAGTACTACAAGTACTACTCTCTTGAGTCCTCTCAATATGGTGCAGTATTGGCACAACAAAATCCCATGATACATTGTGATGTACAAGCCCTATTCCATTGTATTGCAGTCTGTCTGCTTCAATTCAGATTTCTGGGCAATGTCACAGCAGATAAGCGTGTTCAACCAGTGGCTGAAAGCATAGACAGACAGACTGATAGACAACCTTCAAGATGGCTAGGATTTGTTTATGTATGCAAGTCTTTAAAAGGGCGGATTGGAGCCGTAATGAAATGATTTGTATGCATGTCGATTTTCTTTAGTAGATGCACTAGGCTTTTCTATCAGATAGGTGTAGGCCAAAGGTCACTAATAGGCAGACCGAGGTCCGGTTCCGGACCCAGACGTCGTCCTATCCGGCCCCGGACCTATGACCGATAAATTGAGTTATGACATTTTGACGGAGCGGTTCTAGTTTTACCGGAGCAGCTTTTCTAGGCATTACAGCACTGGTTTAGCAGCCCAGGAATCTCAGAGACCAATTGCATGCGTTGCAAATCATTCCACGTGATGCTACTCAGCCAATCAAATCTGTGCATTCCGATAAGAATTTTGATGCAAGATAGTGAGTGAGATAAAGAAACAAACAGGGGAGAGATGTGAACTGTCAAAATAAAGTAATCTAACATGGCGCTGTAAACAGTAAATGTAGACAGTGAAAACAGCTTTCATTCAAGTATGGACAGACTCTTACATTCCTCACACAGGCAGCTCAAAAGCAGTATGTCTCGTATGTTCCGAGACCATGGCGATTGTACATGTTGACCATGGTCGGCTCTTGATACAGCTGCAAAGCAGCTCTCTCCACTATGAACAACCCAATATTGTTCCAGCCTCAACATTGACCTCTTATGGATGTGTATGAGAATGGCATTGCAGCCCAGATTTAAAATCCTGGCAGGACGGGCTAGAGCGCATTTCTCTCACTGAACCAGAGAAAGCGGGGGTGTGGGATATAAGAGGGAAAGAAAGAGATGGGAGGCGTCAAAGCTGTTCAATTGTGTTGAGTTGTTGATGCAATTGGTTGAGACTGTTAAGACATGAAATGGAGTTTAAAAAAAAAAATAACTAGAGCAATAGCCTTCTTTTTACTTAATCTTTCAAAAATTAAGTACTATTTTAAGATGCACATTTTTCCAAAGCTCTGGCTGTTATGCATTTTACTTGAATTGAGAAAAGAACATTTATTTATTATTAGAGTACTTATTATTTATAATAAGTATTATTTAATGTATTGACTTTCTTTATTTGATTTCACTAAGCTGTTCAGACATTGATACAACTACTATAAATAAGTAGACGGAAGGATCAGGTAATGTTTCCCAATTACTAAGAACTATTTTCTTTTGGTTATCTTTGTAGAAGATAACCAAACACTTGCCAAATCTTGCATGCAAATGAAAGACAAACCAACACATTCGCATTTCTATATTGTCACTTGGCCCATTTTCACTTGGCCAGCACCACCACATGTTCTGGCTTGACTCTCTCCACCCACATCACACCACTTAGTCCTTCCTTCCTGCACAGGCACACAAAGGAAAATGACTGTGCCAAAGTGCAAGTCAATTTTCATAAACTTGTTTGAGATATTTTTGGACTAGTGGGAGAAATGTTCAGGTTGAACGGAAACTGCTGAAGAATTGTAGTAGTATACGTGGAACCATATCATTCTTACAGATTTGATTCCTACAGGAATGGGTTATTTAAAGAGCATGACACAGATGGCGATGCTTGTGCAAGATGGAATAGGGTTTTATTTTGCAACCCAACCCGTGTTCTCTTTCTTCCAAATGTCCCTTTCACCCATTAAATGTAAATTGAAAGGGAAGGTGTGTCACAACCATGTCCAGTTTATATTCTTCACTACACCCATGCGTATTTACACTAAGGGTGCATCCCATACTGGTTTCAAAAGTTGCAAGACACTGGGAGCTACGTTGCAAAGCCCTTGTGGTTGATGTCTCCCTCATCAAGACTGTCTGTCTGGTTTCCCGTTTCGCATCAAACACATTGTATTTTTTTGGTTTAGCCCTGAATACTGTTACCAGTCATTGCGCAGGTCCTTAGCTAGTTGTGTTGTGTTGTGTTCCACAGCAGATGGAGAGAGATTGGTGATGAAGGGCGCCAAACTCACTGGACAGGAGATGTTCCAGGCATTTCAGTCCCGCTGTATAGCCAAGGACCCCCAGGCTAAAGCAAAGAAGTAATTGTAAATACTCCTTGTGTTGAATATATTATGTGTCCCTTGCCATGTGTATATGCCTTGTATGTTTATAATAAATGAATGTCCTTGAATACATCCTGTATTGCCTGTGTTGATCAGTTTATCTTATGTGAAAGATGGAGTTATGGGGGTATTATAATATTTAGTGTTTCATTCAACTATTTTCGTTATCCATTCCACCTGCATTATGCTTCAACCTTTGTCATAATGTGCTTCAATAAAATTTGACCTCAAATGAGTTGTGATTGGTTAAGTCTAGTCTGCACGTGTCATCGACATCCCCTTTTTAAGCGCTTGACTAGCATCCAAGCCTTTTTATGCAAGATCAGACATCAGAGATAAGAACCAATTTAATGCTCATAATAAGTACATTAGCCATTTCAAGATTCTACAGTAAAATCCCTCCATATGTCCTGTGGGGGTATAATAGACCATCCAAAAATATAGTAGACTGCTTTAACAAACATTGAAGGAAACGTTATGCAAGTCCACAAATCAGAGAAATGCATAATGTGTGAGTTGCATATGTTATGTAAAGAAGCTATCCTTCAAAGTGCCATAGCAAAATCGTTCCATATTTGATGTGATAGTAGCTATTCTGGTTTCATACTCAAACAGATTAAACATGTTTTTATGTAAGGTCAGACAGCAGCAAAATGAATGTAATGTACAATATTCTGTAATCATATCATACTATATGTAATATATTATTACTTTATATACTATGCCATTATATTACTATTGATTACACGTACATTACTTTGGATAATTGTCCAAAAAATGGCTACTTTTATACGTGATAATGTTATTAGATTGAGTCATTCTGAGTATAAACTTGTTCTTAAAGGGATACGCCGAGATATCTGTAAATTGCCGTTTGCATGTCAGATTCAGATGAGTTGTTTAATTCCATTCAACAATTCATTATTTTACACAGATAATTCGGCACCATTTCCGCCGCTGTGATTATTAGGCTACCTGTGATGCGCCGCTAATGCAGTTATATACTACTGAAACTCTGCAAATCAATAGAAGCGGCTAGAAAATGCTAAACCAGCGAACCACCTTCTGGACGCAACATGATGAATTTGGAATTAAACAACTAATCTGAATCTGGGTAAGACAGCAAATGCCCAGGTGACGTAGAACTATGTTTATGAATCAGGCTGGATCATTGGATTGGAAGATTAATTGGATGCTATTTTTGTGTGGAGCATCCATCTGTTATTATTCGCCACACCCATGGGTCTATAGACTAAGCTATACCGGTTTCACCAAGTGGTGCTCACTGCAGAGCCAAATGGGTGGAGCTTGACCTAGTCCAGCTCCACCTCTCTGGACTAGTTCAGCTTAATGGGTTTTACGCTAGCCAAAAAATCCCTTTCACCGTTTTCAACAATAGAAATTGAACAAAAATGCAGATACGTTTTGGGCTCTAATTTGTTAAGGGGCTGCATTTGTTTGTTTATGCTGCAGGTGTCCATCGTCATCCCTTTTTAAGTGCTTGACTTGCATCAGAGCCTTCACTGCAGATTCAAAACGATAAGAGATTGGTTTTAGTATAGCAGGCCTAGGCTGGGGCCTTGCGGACTATACTGTGTAGTCAAGTGATAAAAAAGATTTGTGGCTACAGTAGCTTGCCTATTTAAAAAATGGCAGGTTTGTGCAGGATGTCCTGTGTCGCACAATGATGCGGCACTGATTCTAGGGAAGAATCTCTCTGACCAAGCCGTAGTGTGTGTTTTCACCCTGTAACCTTTGGTACCTCAGCTCGCTTGGAACCTCGACGGCGGTGATACCAAAAAATTTAACGGCTATAAGGTTTCAACCACAACCTTTTGCCCTGATGGTCAACCAAAAGGGGAGTCAAGTAGAGTCGAGTTGAGCCGTAACCATGCGGTTGAAAAGAGCCATTAGGGCCAGCTGTATACATTTTTTGTATACAAAACCTCTACAAATGACTACAAAAGCTACAAATGACTTACCAATTTCATGGTGATGAGAGAGCATGTGTTAAGAGTATGACACAGAGCATCACTTTTGCAGACAAATTATGTCAAATCCTCATCTGGTATTTGGAAAACCTGATGCATGCTTAAACTTTTGCTTTTGTCAAAGTTGGCTTGAACTACATTTGGCACACAGGTGAAATGTGGTTCTTCCAAAAAACCCTTTCACCCAAGTTGAATTGAATGTAATTGCAGTTTGTGTCCCGCATCTGTTATCATACGCCACACCCGTGGGTTTGTAGACTAAAGATCTCATACCAGTTTCACAGGGTTGGTAGCAGAACACCCCAGGCTATGTGGAGGATGTCCCGCTCGTGAAGACATTATAAACGCTTTGTATCTTGTTGTTCAACCCCTGAGTAGTTTAACAAGTCATTAACAAGATGGGAGTGGGTGTACTGACAAGACCTAACAGTCCTGCTGTGTAGGGCATTTCAAGAGGTGAATGACGATTGTAATGTGATTTTAGGTTGTTGTGTTTCATGATATATTTCCTGTGTTGTCACAGTAGGCCTGAATGTAATTTGACTCGCAGGTGCGTGTGTGTGTGGTTTATCCAAAAAATACCTTTCACTCATTTCAACGAAAACAATGGAGCAATGATGGAGGGACGTTGTGGGATCTGATTGGTTACCTCTAGACTTCAGGGGCATTCCGATCCCTTTTTAAGAGCTTGACTAGCATCCAAGCCTTAACTGCAGAGTTAGAAACGGTAAGAGATCAGCTGCTGAGCATATCACAGACTCAGCAAAGATGGTTGAACAGTTTGTTGGGACATGGAAGATGGTGTCCAGTGAGAACTTTGAGGAATTCTTGAAAGAAATTGGTAAGTTAACATCGTAGGCTTTTTTGAAATGCAGTTCAAAACATTTTGGATGATATTACACTGCAAAATTATGTGCTGTAACCCCAATGCAGGAATTGGATTGCCAAAGCGTAAAGCAGCCAGCATGGTTAAACCAGAGTTGATTGTTAGTGTGGATCAACAAGATGTGATCAGCATTAAGATGAAGAGCTCTTTGAAAACAAAAGAATTCCAGTTCAAAATCAATGAGCCTTTTGAAGGAAGAATCAATTGATGACAAGGCTGCAACGGTTGGTCAAGGGGAAAGAAACAAAATTAAAGGGTAATTAATTTGACTGATGTTTATTCATTCATTCATTCAATTAACGTGCCTCTTTTTTTACTCCCCAGAATGTTGTGACCCTTACCGAGGGCAAACTTGTGCAGAATCAGACCTGTGATGGCAAAGAAATAACATTTGAGAGGGAAATAGTAGATGGCAAGTTGATAATGGTAAGAGTTTTTTCACATTGTTTTGCTTGCAAATTCACATTTTTCTCCTTTCATCTTTCTTATTAACTGCATGCTACTGAAATAACACATGAGCTGTTTATGGAAAGATGTGTTGAATATGTTTAGTGTGTGGCCTTCATTGTAATAATTATAAACACAAATATATCACAGACTGCACTCCCTGCACTGCCTTGGCAGCCTGTTTTACCTAGAGTTAAAGCATATACACATTGGCTGTCATCTGTCGTCTCCACCTATCACTTTCACTCCTGAACGTTTCCCACACAGACATGCAAATTGGGAAATGTTGTTGCCATATGAACGTTCCAGAAGTAGGCAGGATTGGATGTCCTGGGGGGATGACGGTTCCAGCCACAAACAGAGTTGGTGAAGGTGACTCAAGGATGCTGTTCATTCAATCCCATGCATTGTTGTAGTGGAATAAATGGCAATTATAAAATAAAAAGTTCCCTATATAATTTTGTCTTTGGGTTTAGCTATTACCCTCAAAAAGCTTGTTTTGTTCAAACATTAAACTTGGGAGAAAAACACAGACGCCCTCTCATCTGTATTGCATATTTTGGACAGAAGGTGTCTCCCATGGGGAGGAAATCTTTCACTAGTGTAACCTTGGGGAGTTTGAGGTCAGAGGGCGAGATGTTCCTGCAGTGCTAGGCAGATCCATGTGTGTTTAAATGAGGCATTAGGCAGATATTTTGATATGGCTGGGTTTTCCCACCTGGTTTACAATGTTATATTCAAACAGAAGCATAGCCAGGAATGGGACTTTGGATGGGCCCAGGGCTAATTGGGTGGTCAATATAAAGAATATTATTATAACTCTTATTATTCAACTGTTCTGATTTGGTGGGCAGATTCCCATGTATCACTGCTATGTGTCTGAATTCAAATAAACCCAGCAGCTACACCAGTGATACACTTGCTCCACTTGCCAAAAGAGAAAGTGTGGTGCAATAACTACAGAGGGAGGACAGTCCGTCTGGAAATTTACTTTGGTTTGAACCCATCACTTCAGGTCTGGGACAACACACCACACCATAACACAATAAATAAACACCAATAAATAACACCAATAACACCAATAAATAAACAAATGATAATTGGGTTTGATATGGCTATATTATGTGTCTCTCGCTGTCTATATGTATACGTGTAGCAAGCTCTGCTCTACTAGCACTAATTGGGGTTCCGAATGAAAGAAACAGCGGTGGGTCAAGAGCATTTATTGCAAAGCTATCGGGGACACCGAGTGCCCAACCTCCACGGACAAGATACACGAACACGCTTGTACATCGGCTCTCAAAAAAGCGATCACAAACAATCGAACGGACCAGGACCCGAACTCACTGTAAGAGAGAGAGTACAACATACCGTCATCCCCGATTGAGCCGCCCGCCCCCCTGCCTGTAGCCGACACCAAGCCACGCCCCCTTATAGGCATTTAGGCGGTCGCCTAGGGCGCGCCACCTTGTGGTGGGTGCTGGTAAACCTAAAAAACAACAACATATAATTAAATTAAAAATCGCCGGGTGCCCTTCCTCATTTTCTGCATTGAGGTAACAAATGAACAAATAAAGAAAGAAATAAAGAAATAAATACCCTCTGCAC
>JAOPJO010000103.1:12681230-12693123 GCA_027123675.1 Molva macrophthalma
CTTTGACTCTTATATAATCCCAACACAAGACTTAGCGCCCGGCCAATTCCGCCTGCTAGAAGCCGACCACCGCATAGGAATATAAGTATAAATGGGATCAAAAACTTTTATGGTTGTGACGCCTCCAGAAAAACAAAAAAAACCACCCTCTTTCAAAACATCATTCTCGTTTGTTCTAATTGCCCTATTAAAATATTCCTCCTTAAAGATGTGTCATATCAGAGGACTTGAGCCTCATTACAGAGCGCACTGCAGCCAATTATCTGAGCCTTTACTAGTGGGAAGTCAGAGCAGCCAGAAGAGGCTTTCAGCAGAGACGGATCTGGAAGCAGCCAACTCTTACCCGGGCCTCCACGCTCACCGGGGCCCCTGTGTTAACGTGGACCAGACGCAGACAGGTAGACACCGTCTCCGGGTGCCTCTTCCGAGTCCCCCAGCCCCAGTCAGGTGACAAAGCCTGTGACCTTTAGCTAGGTAGATAATGACTTGTTCCTGTCCTGGGGGGTTCACTGTGGTAACCGTAGGAGTGGGGCGTCTCCGGTTGACATGTGACAGCTTGTTGGTGGCAGTTAGAGTCTGCGCTCAAGCTACCTCAGAAAGACCAAAGTGTTCTTTATAGACGAGACACAATAGATCTCTTGTGTTTGATCTAAAAAGTACAAAAAACACTTTGTGTGCTTGTGTGTTGTTTATGTGTGTGTGTGGGGAATACTGTGTGTGTATGACAGTGAGATAGTAAGGAACAGGTGCCAGACCTAAATGTACACACCGTTTCACCAAGTGTACACACTTGGTGTAGGGTATGGATTATGGATATTCTTTTTTTAAAATATATATATTTTTTTTATTTTTACACAAAAATAACAACATTCAATGAAAACACTTTTATTGTTCCATCAGCTCTTTACAAGCCCTATGGTTGTTGTTGGTCTCGCTGACTGTTATGCTGACCAGACATATTTTAACATGTAGTTCTTGTAATGTCGCGCACACTAGCCCACTTTCCCCTCTAGATAAACAAAAGAAGGTGTGCAATAACAGTAGTAGTGGTAGTGAGGGGTTGGGAAAGCCATAGTGTTTACTTGTGGTATTCCATGACTGAACCATTGGTACTCATCCCTAATGATAAAAGTAGAACAATTAACTTTAACCTCGACCCCATATGGAAGTGGTTTCAAGCTCTTAATCTGACCAACATTTTAAATCCACCTCCAGGTCTTTGTTTTTAAGTAAACAATAATAAATAAATATACAGCATTCGTACCAAGGGAAAAGATGGAAGATTACAACTCAAAGATATAAATGCATTTGCATTCCTTAACAATAGGAGCCTGCCCAGCGGTGAGTGGGAGAAAGTAAACTTTAAGAGGAAAAAAAGTAAAGATGTCATTATTTATCATCTCAAATCTGACTTATTTATGAAGCAGAAACAGAATGAAATTCTCGGTTGAATTTGTCCTGAATTATTTATTCTGAAATGGTTAATTCCATACAAAGCTCTGGCAGATCCCTCCTCTGTTCTGATAAATACTTTATAGACTTTCCTAAATCAAAAAACGAGAAAGATGGGAGGTGAAGAATTGTCCTCTACTCCCTTCAAGAATGATCTTAAGAATCCTACATGTATTTATAATTATAATAATTATGGAAAAGTAATTATTAAAGATAACAAAATGTATCTCAATAAGATATGACAGTTGATTATTTGCATTGCTTCTATAGCAAATGTACTTTTGAACAGGAGATATAAAGATATATTGGGTAATATGAGGGTGTTGACTCCTAGTCTTTATAACTGAGGTGTTGGGATGCACGAAAGAGTCCTAGGTTGGCATATTCAGAATACAGCGAGCGTCTGCTAAGACAGACGCCCGCTTGATTACAGCTATATGTGGAGGCTGGGGGGGAAGTTGGATTGATTTAACAATTTAGCAGCACCCTCCTTTGTGTGTTTTCATTACTCATGCTTGGACAACAGCCTCTTTACATCTTTCCTCTCGCTCAAAACACACACACACACACACCCACCCACGTGGGCACACACATTCCTACATGCATGAACACACACACACACACACACCCACACACACACACACACACACACACATTCCCCTACATGCACACATGCACAAATATACACACAAACATACCCCCACATGCACATGCACACACACACACACACACACACACACACACACACACACACACACACTTGCACACCCGCACACAAACAAATACACACATATCCACCATGACGAAATATCCTTCTTACTGGACCTACAGGATCTGAATGGATCTCATGCATTAGAAGCACATATTCAGCACCATGGACAGCGCATGTGAAGGCACAAAGCGAAAAACGTTGCCATGCTCTCGAATACACGTTTTATTCTTGTGACTCAGTGCGTGTGCAAGATATAGTGCAAGTGTCAAGTGGAATTCTATTTCTTTTCTTCGTCAACACTCATCAAAAAGTAAAAACAATATTTGCAGTTGTATAGAATTAATAACACAGTGTGTTGTGTCAATGAGAGATTGGGCCTATCCAAGTGTATCTAACACATCATTCCATCAACATTAACGTCGCTTCAAACCGATACCAACAAAATGCGCATTTGATTGACACATTGGAAGTCTGTCAGTTTCTGAAAAAAATCTGATTTGACCAGAGCTCAATAAGAGCGGCCAGCTGCCCTGCTGTCCATCTGTACATCACTAAGCCCCTCCCATACTGCCGTCACCTCCGACTCTGGCAGCGCCTGGTTAGGATCTCGCTGTTGGAACAGACCATCATGGAAAACACCGTCCACCCAATCTCTGAGTGTGGCCACTGGCGAATCATGCCTCCTGCTGGGAGTGGCTGCAGTGGTAGTCAGCCCTGCACTCGCTGGATACCCGGGAGAGGAGGGATATGCCAGCATACAGGGGGAGTACTCTGGCTGTAAAGAGGCAGCCTGGCGAGCAATGGACCAGATCTTCAGTGTGGCCTCAGAGGAGGCAGGGAGGTCCACTAGAGGGTAGAAGGTGCTGCCCTGGTGCTGGGCCGCCGTGAGTTTTGGGAAGTCCAGGGAAATTCTGTCTTTCCCACGCGTCGTGTCTGAGTCACTAGCGATGGGCTGTCTGCTGTGTGAGAGCTCAGCCAGGGGGGTTTTCGTTCCGCTGTCCTCAGGGACAAAGTGTGTCTTTGGTTCATTCTCTGATCCATCGGACTCCAGCCGGTCAAAGTCTTCCAGGTCACTCTGCAGATCCCCCACACTCTGATCTGGGAGAAGTAATCCGGTTACAGTTAGACATGTATGCGCTATGATCCGGAGCCTTTGTGTTTTGTCTCTTACTATACTCACCACAGGGTTCCTTCTCACTTTTAATTTGCTCTTCCCCTCCGTCACTGTCTTCATCACAGCCTCGGTCTTCTGAGCTCTTGCAGGCGCGCGGAGACCATGTCACCTTGTTCTCCTTCTTCAGCCTCCTGCGGGCGTTGGCAAACCATGTGGACACCTGACCATGATAGAGTGGAGATGAGGCTGGTTAAGGACAGAAATTGGAGTGTCCACAGCCAACATGCAGGTATGCCCTGATAAAGATGCTCAGCCCTACCTGCTCATTAATGAAGTGTCTAAAAATATATTTTCAATGTATTTTTGAAGCGTTAGAGTAAATACAAACGGTGAGCTGAAAGAAGGGTAAAACATCCAACCATTTCAATGATTGATTCGGCATTAAAAAGCCTTACTACTGTCTCCTTCCACTTTTTTGGGGGGGAGGGGGGGAGGATGTCTGTACCTGTGTGAGTGTCATTCTGGTGATGATGGCCAACATGATCTTCTCTCCCTTGGTGGGGTAGGGGTTCTTCTGGTGCTCCAGGAGCCAGGCCTTTAGAGTGCTGGTGGTCTCCCGGGTTGCGTTCTTACGGCGAGACGCTCCGTCAGTACAGGAATACCTGGTGACGATCAACACATTAGAGCGTGCAGTCAGACGTGTCTGCATGAGAGCTGATCTAGTTGGATTGAAACGTAGATGTTTAAATCGTTAGAGTTACCCGTATCTGTCATCAGCGTACTGCCCGAAGGTGTATTCATAAGGGTAGTAGGCTGGAACTTGAGATGCTCCCGTTTGTGCAAGCATAGCTCCTTCTTTGGAATCGAGTGGGCTCTGCAAAATAAAAGTATGCTAAATTAAATATCAATTATAACTATTGATGAACAAGGACGAACCGAAATGAAGCTGTTCATTAATATAAATAAACCACTACAATGGTTAAGCCGCAGCTTATCAAGAGAAAGGCATTTGCTGGACCAATGCTCTGTTGTGTCTGCTAATTAAATGAGAACAAACTGTGTGACTAAATTGAAACTCACCCGAGAGTAGAGGGCAGGTGCATCGCCGGAACAAGTATTATAATATCCTTGACCCTTGGGGTAGGTACCGCTGCAGATACCGATGCTGGTGGCCGCGGGGGAACGCAGCCCTCTGCCCTCGTATAGCGGGCAGCTGAGCGCCGGGTGGGATGGAGAAGTTATTGTGTCCATAAGAGCCCGTCCGCCGGGCTCCAGACAACTGCTCAGGGAGCCCGAAGTCATTAGAAACTGTGAATAAATTAAAAATCTTTGATTCAATGTTTTGTTTGTGTTCTTATTCTTTAGTTTGAGTATTTCTTAACATTTGACACATTCGAGAGTAATTTATCGCAGAATGTCAATCAAAAACGAAATACAATAGGCTAATCGTGAAGAAAATCCGGCACATTATTAATTGGAATGATCAAATAAATCGGACAATCGTACAATCGTAAATATGTGTTTAACATATACATTGCTTACCTGCGGCGTGCTAGAGTAAGAATATCCCAGGTGTGAATAAGCCATGGTCAGGTGAGCAGGTGAGCAGGTTCAAAGAAGCATCCACGCGCCAAGCGTGTTGCCCTTGCCGAACGGAATATTGCTTTGAATTAACTTCCACTTCATCAAAGTAAACGTCCTCCAACTTATCAAGGCAGGGTTATGCGCAATTTTCAAATGACGCTTTGCACTTTGGCCATGTGTCGACCGGGCATTAACTAAAAAAAAATAGCTCCCGAATCCCTAAAGATCTTATCCATTTTTGTAGCATCACACACGCACACTTCCGACGTTGACAATGAATCCGCACAAGGATATGAAATCATACAGCTCCTGGTGCCCTCTTGGTTTAAACATGTGTGCCTCTGACGTCACGTGGACGCGCGCGCGCGCGCGCACCTGTGTGTGTGTGTGTGTGTGTGTGTGTGTGTGTGTGTGTGTGTGTGTGTGTGTGTGTGTGTAGCCCACTAGTTTTATTTATCAGGAAAACTCGCTTCATCCATTCCCCTCCTCGTTTCCTTTCACCTCCTATACCTATACAAATAGTTTACGCAAGAGCAATTGCGCGTCAAAAGAGCAGAGGGACAGGTATTAACAATATAAACGTGCACGGGTTTAGCCCAACACGCGCTATGACCAGAGGCGGATCGCGGTGACACTGCATTGACATTAGATGATTGATGACTACAAGCCGGTATTAGCATAATCGTTTTGCCCTGTAGCTTAGATAACTTGTCACCACGGAGAAATCTACTTGTCACCCGCTTATTCATGAGTCGGGAAACTGCAGGTCTCCCTCGAAGCAAATTAATCAAACAGTAAACACTCTTTCATTCCCTTGAATAAGCACCTTTACCAGCTGAATGGCTTGTCATGTTTTTAATAACTGTATAAGCCGCAAAGGTGTTTTTCTCATCTCAGTTAATCCGTCCATTTTTCTTCTTGAAACGCAGAGTTGGAGGTTAATTAATAACAAATCTAAACAGGGGCTTTAAATTAGAGAAAGGTTTGAAACATATAGACGATATGCTGGTAAATATTTGTAAATAAAGACATTTTCAGACCAAAGAAGTACAGGGAGGTGGCATGACAAGTTAGAGGTTGACATTTGCTTTATTATTATTTAATATTTCTAAATCTAGAAAACAGATAAGAATAATACAAATTGCGAGGGTGGTTTTTGAAGGTTGTAAGAAAATGAAGAAAAATACATTAAAAAGTTACAGAATTAATAAAATATGCTACCGAATAAAATGATTATTATAGGCGATGGGAAAGCCTGCAAATATAAATGTGCGTTTACACCTAAAGCGAAGCGAATTTTTGGCCCGGCGCGATTACATACAAAGTCAATGAAATGACGCGAATAGTCACATTTCTCGCCGGGCGTAGCCGGCGGCGCGAATGGCACGGCGCGAACGACCATGTCTGGCGGAAAGAAACGTTGGCGTTTCCGCGATGTAAGCCCCTCGTTTTTCGCGCGAGTAAACGCTTTGCGGTTCGTGCGATGAAACTCTCGCGATTAACGCAAATTAAAAATTCGCTTCGCTTAAGATATTGACGCAGTTGAAGATGATGATGATGATGATGAAGAGTGAGTGAAAGTTTGTATAGAGGTGTGATGGGGGGGCATATCTACTGTTAATATACAGCATATGTAGTGGTGTTAGGGGATGGTGAGTGTTAAAAGGACACACTTGCAGAGCACACGGAGTGAGGCCCTAACAGCAAGCGCCTCACCAGAAAACATCTCTGCCCGCCGGGGTACAGCGCATCGTGTTCCCCTGCTTGATTGACATTCCATTTGTCCCATGGAAGATCCTTATACATTGGACATGGACTTACTGTCTCCCTCTCTATGGTCCGTGCTCGACGCTGGGGAAATTGAGTTATTTCATCAGTGTGATGGGGTCTCACGTCCTCTTGCCAAGCCAAGCAGCACTCAACAGTGCAGGGTTGTGTAAAGTCACTGACAATAAACACGGCTGCTTTTAATATTGCTTTCGCCGTGATCTAAACAACTTCCATAAGGTAGTTGACTGTCTGAACAAAATACCTACACACTAGAGGCTCCAAATGGCATCATCTTTGGCAATCAGATATAATCAAATAGAACACATAGGATGCATAAAGGTGCATGGATTATATTATTTCAATCTTTGTGAATATTGCATACTTTTATATGACATGTTTATAAATGCAGTATATATATTTCTGTGATTGTGATTATATCGCTTTGATCCTGCCTCCCTCCCATCCATCATCCATTCATGAAGCTACGCCACAAGATTCTTATCTTCTTCTCATCCCTTCATCTGGCCCGTGCCATTATGCAGGAGGAGGTGGTCAATGATTTTTTGGCCCTGTAAATATTACTTTGATTATATGTTTAAATTCTACAAGAAATTACTACTCCAGTGCTTTTGCTCAAAATACCACCTTTAATTGAACGTGTTACTTAGTGTTTGTATGTAACTTTGAATCATAATTTTCACGTGTAAATTTTAACCATAGCACTAAGTAAAATGAACTAAAGTAATGTATTGACTGTACAACCTGTTAAAAGCTAGTAACATGTACTTGGGGGAAAATGGGGGTTAACCTGTGCACACTCGTGTTTGGCGTCAGAGAAGAGCGTGCTCCCGATACCTCAACAGACCTGGACGGGACTCTCCATGGAAGGCTGACGGCTTTGAAATTTGAGTGAATATTCGTGGATGTGGAGCCATGTTTACATACCTTATAGCTCATAGCTTATGAGCAGTCAGCTGAAGTGAGTGTTTGGTTATTGAAAATGTAACATGTAAGATGTAATGTCAGCCTAGCCGTTAGCTTGTTGTCGTGCTAGCAAACGTAGCCCTTCGTGCACGTGGCACACCACTTCTTATTGTGGCTAGACCAGTTATTTTGGTTACAGATATTATATTTATTTTCAGTGACTTAAGCTTCAAACTCAATGCCTTACAGCAAAATTCGCCGTTTTGAATGGAAACTATGGCCCTGGCATGTTTTTTATTTGGGGGGAGGGGGGTGTTCGAGCTCTGGCTCGACAAATCAAATGCTCATCAGCACTAATGCAGGAGCCTGCTCTACTATGCTGCTGATAAAAGCATTTTCAGATGCTGTTGAACTTTTTCTACTTAACTGGGCTGCAGTAACAGTTAACGTTGTCTTGCGGTGAGCTAAAAGCAGTGCGTCGCAAAGTGCACCGCAAACCATACAGAATCAATACCTCTATACAACAGTTTCAACAAAAAAACGTTTTAACATTCATGAAGGATATATTGCAGGTCTGCTGTATTAGACTTTTATTTAGTTTTAGCTAGGTGTACCTAATTAACTGGGTAATCATGATTGTTGCAGCACAACACATGACACGTCATCAGCTTTTGTTTCAGGTCAAAGAGGACCTCAGAAGGATTACATCAGTCTGGAGCAAACCTTTTTGACCAAACTGGAGTTTTACACCCACAAACTGTGGGATAAATGTGGGACAAAAGGCGGGGTTGCAGGTGCAAAAATAAGACCCATGCTGGATTCACTCAGTCAGGTAAAGTTCATACAATTACAGTCAACTTATGTAGTGCTCACAACAACTTAGAAAAGGTAATAATAGTGTAATGATCTGTCCATTACAGATGCATTTTCAACATCTGCAGAGTAATTGGACGTCTTCTCACCTCCCCCCTGTGATTTAACTGCCATTCTGAACTGCTGAACTCTTGACACCTAAGGCGTTTTCTGACAAACTACATGTTTTGTTGGCTTCTCTCACCATCCTCTTACCTCATATTTTGAGAATACTTTAGACAACAATGTAAACATGAGGCATTCTCTTATCATTTGTTGCTTTCTGTATGCATGAGTGAGTTTACAATTATTTAGTGTTCTCTTCAATAATTTACTTGTCTGTTTAAACAGCAACATGCAGAAGGGAGACGAGATGCCATCATCCGCTGCTTGATGGAGTTCCTTGGAGTCATCAGAGGAACTCATCAAAGACTACCAGGTCAATTTTGAAGTTTTCTGATGATTGTAGTGTCCATGCTAAACATATTTTGTCTATTCTTCAATACTTGTAAATGGATATCTCTACAGGTAAGTATCACATGACAGTATGTGGGAAAAAGTATTTCCTGTTAATAAGTTTAACATTTAGATTAAATAAATATGCACTTCATTTATCTGAAATGATAAAAGTCAATATTTTACTGTATTCCATTTATTCATTCACTTCTTTCATAATTTCTCAATTTCATTTTTTAATTCTGATTCAAAATATGTTTTCATTACAATTCTTACAATGGATCGTTTGAGCCTTTAAAACCCAAAGCCTATCTTATTTCACAAAGCAGATCACAAAACAAAAGCTTTTTAATAAACTGAGCTGCCTTCATAATTAAAGTCATACTTGGAACAAGAAATAATAGTGAATTTAACTTACCCTGTCTTTTTCTGCGTAAAAATAAACGGCCACTTTAACCCCTTGAATCGCCTCTTTCATATTCAGTAACTTTAAAGAAAACATGTGCAGTATATTGCATCTGAACACCAGTTCATATGTTCTGACAGGATGTCAGCAATGAAACCATCCAAGAGGACTCTGTTGCGCATGTCCTGAAGATCGTCGTCCGTGGAGGTGAAGCACAAGAAGGCCCACCCCAGCCGACGTGTCCATCATCATTGAGGGAACTGAGGTTCTTAATTGTAGATGTGTGTCAAAGGCTTGCCTTCTGCTCATGGGGTTTATCTACGTTATTAACTTAAAGAGCCAGCAGATTCACAAGGGACACTGGACACTTGATTCCTGATTCCGGTCTTCCAGTTCCGGTCCTCTCTCTCGCTCTAGCTCTCTCTCTCATTTTACATTTTATCTGAGATATACTGAAATTGATCGTTGTTTTCTTCAAGTGTTAGTGCAGTTTGAAAAAAAAACATTTGAGATAAAAAGGATCAGCAATCGAAGGATCAGCATTTTTTATTTAAAAAATGTTTGTGACTGAGCCTCTCAGTCAAAATTGTTCTAAAAACTATTTTTACCAGTTTATGGCTGTATGTTATTGCACCAGACTGTATATGTTGCACCAGTGTTTCAAAACATAATAAAAGTGCTGTTGTTTAAAAGCATCACGCTGTTTGATTGAATAAAAAGAAGCCCATAATAAAACTGCATACTAGAACAGTGATGTGAAAGGTAGATGAAATATTACGTAAATATTACTTAAATATTTTTCAAATTAAAGTAAAGGAAAGCAAGTAAAAAAAAATTGATTTTTGTAATTAAGTGACAGGCCATTCTAAGTAAAAAATATACTAAAGAATAGTGAGTACAATTAAGTAACAAAGACAGAAAATTGCAAGTAAAGGTTACTTGAGTACCTTTTGGTAGAAACACTTCTTAACTGTAAGTAGAGTTTACTTGAAATATTCTGTGTGGAAATTGTTACCTAGCGTTTTCCAAGTAAATTTCACTCCACATTATCTTCAATGTAGTTAACAATAGAAGCGTGATAATGCAAGCCAGCGAGGGAGTGGGTTGAAGTGAATAAAAAATATTTGCGGGAAAAAAGCTGAATAACTCCAAACACGAGTTATTTCATCACAATGAGACATATTTTACTATTTTTCTATCTGAAAGTATGAAAACTATAACATGTTAATCACTTTTAACACAGAGATGCTCACTCAACCAATCTCCTAGATGGATTCCGAGCTGGTTTGACAGCGTGGGATATGGGCATGCGTGTGTGCTGCTGATGTGGAGAGGCTTTGAACAACTTGGAAATAGTGTTTTTTCATATGAAACCTTATTGAGAGTGAAAGAAACTGTGCACAATATAATATTGAAAAGAGAGTGTTGATTAGAAAAATATGTACTATTTAAAAATGCAGTTGAAAAACCTTCATTCCAACGCAGTCGCAAAACATCAGAGGGTTTATGAATATCTCGCCCATCTATCTACCTATATTTCTTTCAATCTCAATCGCTACAGATGTTTGTTTGATCCACATATATGACCAGGGTTGCTGTCACAGACACGGCCGGGTCTACTGTCTCATGCTCTTTTCATGTCCAATTGGAACCTTGCTGAACAATGGGAGTCCAAGGACTAAAATAATGCTGTGGACTTTCTTTCCCATCAATGATGTAGAATAAGGGAAACAGAAACACGCTAACCCTTTTAGCCTTCGGTAGGGTTGCGTGGGTGTAGTGGTGCATGTATGTATGTTTATATGTGCATGTGTGTGTGTGTGTGTGTGTGTGTGTGTGTGTGTGTGTGTGTGTGTTTCTTTGTGTGAGAGATAGTCTATCTGTTGCCATTTCTGCCTGTGTTCTTGTTGCATAGTAATCCACAAAATATGTTTTTTCCCAGTTATTCCAGTCTCTTCTCTGGCTTAGAGGATGACAGACGTGTGTATCTGTCTGTCTGTGTGTGTGCGGATGCATGTCTATCAGGCAAACAATGTCAGAGTGAATAAAACACGAAACATTTGCAGACGTACAGATAGGCTGACCGACCGGCAGACAGACAGAAAGGTGAGCAGACAGACAGGCAGACAGACATGGAGGCCAGGCTGGGGAACCATTGAGCTGTTCAAACAGTGTACAGAACGGGGATCCCTTCAAGGCGAGCCGTAGTCCCAGATATCACTTCCACTTCATTACTCTGTGAGTGGCTATACATTATTCAGCCCTTGAAGCCTTAGTCCAAAGGGACCGATACAGCCTTTCACCCACCTCAGCACTCCCACCGGGATCCCTGTATCTATTTGTTTGTCAATCCCTCCTAGTCTGACCAATTTGGATTTTTTTGCCACTTAAAGATTACATGATTTTTAAGATTTTATTTTCCATTTTACTTTTATTTGAAAGTTTGAAAACAGGTTTGCTCATTTTAGCTTTGAGTATGACTAATATAATATAAATACAGTTAACACATTAGCAGACCATATATACACAGTATATGTATATATATATATATATGTATATATACAGAAATTAAAGATGAAAAAGGTACTTTTACTTTTGTGTCTATTTGTTATCAAATACTACG
>JAOPJO010000103.1:12807381-12821612 GCA_027123675.1 Molva macrophthalma
ACACACACACACACACACACACACACACACACACACACACACACACACACACACACACATACAGACACACACACACAGCCACAAGGCTGATATCGCCCAGAATGCATCAGCAATGTCAAGGGCCAAGGATGTTTGCACACACAACACATAAGCAGGGACCTTTCCTGCTTTGCAGGGCGGGAGGGGGAGGAGGGGTTGGAGGGGGAGGAGAGGTTGGAGAGGGGGCCACAGGCAATGGGATATTTTAAGCAGAACAGGCGGGACGGGAATTTTGTTTATCTATTATCCTATGGATGTTTGTTATTTTATGGATATTTATTATTCTATGGACTGCATACATAATGCAGGGATGATTTTCCGTTGCCTCACCATGCCATTAAATTATGCATTCTCCCCTTCTGAGACCCATGGAGCAGGGGAGGTTTGTGTGGAGGTGTGAGTGTGAGGGATAAGTGGGGTGAAGAGACAGGTTCATATGAACCTCTGTGTGTGTGTGTGTGTGTGTGTGTGTGTGTGTGTGTGTGCGATAGAATGGGATTTCCACTCATTTCTCATTTCTTAAAGTGCGGTGTGTTGTGTAGCGAATAGCATCAGATTTAAACCACCGCCAACAGAGTAAAAACATAATAATAAAAATATATATATATTAAAATAATTATATATATATACAGTATATGTAAATATATGCCTCCCTCTTCTGCCCTGGATTACCCACCACTTCCCTAGTCCAGGTGAACATTGCAACACTTGGATACCATTTAAACATCTGTCCATAACCTTTAGATCGGCAGAATTGGCTGCAGAAAAGTACGGAAGCGTAATGCGTTCACTTAAGAAAATAAATTATGCTCTTGTTTTTCTGAATTAACGACATAATTATCTCAGAATTCTGAGAAAAGTTTTAATGGGGGAAAACAATTATGCTCTGTTTTTCTAAATTAACGAGTTTAGAATCTCAGAATTCAGAGAAAGGTTTTCATGTAAAATAAATCTGCTCTTGTTTTTTCAGAATCCTCAAAATCCCAAGAGTCATTCACTTGAGAGCTCGATTTCATAGAAGCAAACATGTCCCACCTGTTGAGTTTAATTTATTTTGGTTTATGTTTGAGACGTTGGGAGATACTCGTGTCCATCATTAATATTGATGGTATTGTTATTAGTTTGTCCACCTTGTGCACCTTTGGGGTTGTTCAGACGGAAAGCCCATTCTGATCTGCTTGACATTGTGGCGTTTCTCCAGGATCAGTTCAACCGATATGGCATGCTTCACGGATATAAAATGATGCATCTGAAATGCATTCTCCTCTGTTACATGTGGTCAAGCGAACAGTTCGATTACATCATGTGACATGTTAACTAATACCTTAGCTAGCTTATACCGACCCCGTACTTGAAACCACCTTTGGAGGGTTAGGCTGATTAGCAGCAGCAACCGTACTCCATGCAGGGGAGAGTTTCTCTTGCGATTTTGCAGTATCTCATTAATTCAGAAAAACAAGCAGAATTTATTTGACATAAAAACGTAGATAATTATGTCGTTAATTCAGAAAAACAACAGCAGAATTTATTTTCGTGAATGCATTGCGCTTCCGTAGAAAAGAGTGGCACTGTGGGACATAAATTGGAGGATATGATTCCTGGATTGGATATCCTTTAACAGGACCAAGACATTGGGAGTGGGGTGGAGGGAAGAAATGACCAAATCCAGCCAGCTGGTGAAAAAAATCACCACCTATTCTTTATTAGATGTGCATTTGTGTGTGGACTTTAATCTAACGCAACCACTCATTCCATTAGGTGTATCATACCAGGATGGAGCTGTTGGTCAGTCCGGATGGTGGACTGGAATTAATGAGGAAGCAGCTGACACTGAGCATACGTTAAAAGTAACTTTGGGTGAAGAAATTGAATGGATTCACAGAGGCATTAAAGAACCACAAAGCAGAACTCCAAAGTACAATAACAACTTTATTAAAAGATGCCACTAAAGCCTATGAGCACCGCTTTCAACAGTTTCATCAAACCCCGGAAAAGCAATTCGTTTTTCTGAGGAATCAATTTGCAGCAAACCTAAACGCGATAAGCCAAACCTAGCCATCATCATACAGCGATATTAAAATATATGTATGACCCCGGTGGGGCAATCAGTCAACCACTTGCATGTGCCTTAGTATAGTTAGTAGTACTAGTATATACTAGTACATATACTAGTATATGTCATGACCAAGGGACACAGGCTGCCAGGTGTGTGTGGACATGTAGAGCTCTGTCTGAGTGTTAACTCTCTCTGACACTTATAGTACAACGCCACAGTGTGTGTGGATGTGTGGATGTGGGGAGCTCGTTCTGGACAGTCGTTGATTTCGGGGTTAGGCTTCTCGGACATCTATAGTATAACGCTACGGTGTGTGGCACATTTCATATACAGCATTGCTCATTATAACGCTCATACACAACGTTACTAAAAAAGTATCACAAAGTTGCCGTGGGTCGTAAAACACCCCCTTTCTTCCTAGAACACTCAGCCCAAAATGCATTTTTTTTAAATCTCATGCTGTTCGAATTCCAGCTGAAACAGTGGGTTCAATTGTACTGTAAGGTCCGATCTAAATGCAGGTGTGTTAGAGTTCCCTCAGGATTGTCCTGTTCTATCTGAAGGCAGGGGACGGTTGGTGGGATAATGCCCCTTTAGGTTTCGGTTTCCATCATTCGGGAAGAAAGATTAACTAGTTCCCCATATATTGTCAGGACCTATCCTGACAATGTTGGTGGGGCAGCAGGAACAAGGAGGGATAGATCCAAATGCAGATGACTCAGGATGTAACAAAAAGGTCTTTAATAAAACAACTTAATATCTCTGTTCCGTGAAGAGGCAGAAACCGACAAGGGAACAAAAGAAGTGAACATGTATATATGAGGAGAGACTGATGAGGGGATGATGTGCAGGTGGGAAGATTAACAAGGACGCACAGGGGAGGGGAATGAAGTGATTGGAAAAGTCAAAAGACATCAGGGGGGGAGAACGAACACTAAACACTACTTTGGATGAACTGGTGAGACTGGGACAGCAGCTGGAAAAAAACAGAGCAAGTCAGATCCCCCCCCCCCCCCCGTGGCTTACTGCTGGAGATGTAAAGGCAGTCATGCTCCATATTAATGTCCGAATTAGTTCAGGAAATCCAAGCCCTATTATCATCCCCATCCTTAGCAATACCATCCAAACCCCTTCCAATCTGGGAGGGCTGTGGATGGTGTTGCTGACATTGCCGCCCTTCAGTTCACACCTTAAACCATACAGCACGGCCACAGTAATGCATTACCTCCCATTCCTCTGTGCAGGGTCAAAGGAATTTCAGCGACCCTGGTGAGAGGGGTGGCTCTGCCCTCCCACCTCAGTTGAAAGGTCATCATATACGCTGCTCAGTGAACATGTCAAATGTGAGAGAGTGAGAGAGAGAGAGAGAGAGAAATCTGACATTACACGATAAAGACTGGCAGTTCCTGCTCTGCTGAGATGGGATTACACTTTTTCTTCATGGGTATGCAGTTTGTTGTTCAATGTGGAGGCCCTTCCGCTGAGGGAGGGGGAGACCAGTGACTATGTTGCTTTCTTTTCAGTGAAAGCTCCATTGCCCACTGCACTGTTCCCTACACTGACTTCTCCAGAAGACTCAGAGTTATTCCAGAAACTAATCAAGGAGTCTCCTCTGAAGGAACACAGGGCAAGCCAGTGAGAGACCCTTTTAGTTTTTAACAAAAGTGGGACGCACTGAGCTATTGAAGCACCGGATAGTTCTCACAAATCCACTTCCAGTTCAGCATAAAACCTATAGTGTCTCCCCTGCTAAGCTGAAGTTGATGAAGGGAGGGGAGCTCGTTCCACCTGTTGTGCATTGATTGCTCAATGCACAACAGGTGTCCAGCACCAGAGTTTGATCAGTCTGACTCGGGCCAGGTGAGGCTGCTTAAACCAGCCAACATAGACACACACTCCACAGTAAGCAAACCGATTCACAAGCCATTGAAATAAATTGCTGTGAGTGCTCGACCAATCGAAATGCTCAGCGGGGGTAAACTCTTTCAGGGGGGTAAAATGTACCCTGAACTAAATTAAGACCCTGGTCCCAATGGTGGAAAGGCACTAAGTTCCTCCAAAGGTTCCTGGGGAACATTCCTGCAGTGGAAACACAACTAAAATCATACTGGTTCAACTCCTCCAACTAATGAGCCAATTGAACTCCAGGATGCTTTTACTGGAACAGCCAGATGAGACTGTGGGCTGTTCACAGAAGGCACTTCCTGCCAAGAAAGTAGTGGCAAAACTTGCCAATGTAACGGACAATGGCCAGTAGTTCACATCTGGTGACAGAGTACCTCTGCTGAGTTAGTGTGAGATGAGTACTGCCATATATTATCACTCACTGCTCCCCCCATTGGACTTGCAACAACACAGAGACTATGGTTTGAGGCATAAGTGTCTAGTATGTACTTGCTTGCCATTCAAGACATATTTGGGATCCATTCACTTTCCATGTCAGTTTAGTCTTTTTCTGCAAACTGCTCATACAGATATCCAGAGATGACTGTGCATGAGTTGGAATGCCATTCACTGTGACAGGAATCTTCAGACACCCTCATCTTGAGTGTGCCCGATTTCTTTCCACTTCCACCTATTGCCTGTTTTGTCCATCATAGGTTGGTCTGATTCCTTGGTCCCATGATTTCGAGGTTGAAGCCTGAGTTGGAGTTGGTAAGCAAAGCCACATTATTCACCTTTTTTAAATATTCTTGATTAGAAGTAGCAATATTACGAAACTGTTACGAAAGCGAGAGTGGTGTGAAATGTTAGGCAAACAATGCTTTGTTCGATCTTTGTTTCAGTCCTAGGTCTTCCAGTGTCCCTTTTGAATGACGAATACAGACTACCACCACCTGCTGGTAGTGAAATTATTTCCTCCCATGCAGGTGCAGAAGGTACGTTGGCCATGGGTTGTAGTCTTTGCGGTGTGTTCAAGTGCAACGTTTTGGCAAAGACACAGGCGATGCGACGCACCAGTCGGCATTCGTCACGGCTGGTTCTCTGACGTTGGTTTGGCGTGTCAGGGCCTTTAAGCATGCGCCACATGTTGGGCTTACAGAGTAAGAACACACTCTTTTTGGCTGTGGGTTCTCTTCATCCAATTAACCATCTACTGTCACTGATATTCCACTATGGCGACTGGAAGGGTTGGAACTGCAGATGGAGGTTTCCTACTGTATGTACCAGAGTCTTTACTTGGTCAGTCAGTACCACAAACTGTTCAGCAGTAACATATTGAAGTCCCCGCCTTATGCTTCATCAGCCCAGGAAACGTGCCTTGTGCAGTTCTTGACATTTTGTGCCCCCAGAGTAGCTGTTGGGACTTACTGGAAACACGATATCACTGAATGGAGAAGACAGTATTCCTTATTTGAGGAGGATTTGATGAGGATGTTTTCTGAAGTTGCAGTATGTGGAGCTCTCCGGACCACCATAGTTGGTACCTTTTTTATGGAACAAGGAACAAGGCAAGATTGCAGTTTCCTAACTTCGTAGTTGTGGAAGCAATGCTTGCAATATAGAAAAAGCAGGAAGAACAGGTTCGAGGACAGGGGAGGAGGTGGTGCCACACTTTATTGCTTTGGGCAATGCCAGAATTTGCTACAAAGCATTTGCAATCATGGATCACTTTGTAGCCCAGCGGTGCATTTTTAAGAAAATGTTCTGTATACAAAGGTTTAGATGAATGATATGGTTTGGTGATTTGATCTGTTATAAGTTGTCTAATTTGTAATAATGCGATTGATAACATGCACTATATTCACTTGATATTTATTAATATAATTATATATTTAAAATAAATATATTTTTAGATAAAAGGTAAGTTCTCAGTCTCACTCTGTCTCTGTCTCTCTGCTACTCTGAAAAGCCAGGCAGACGGAGACAGACAGGCAGGCAGACGGAGACAGACAGGCAGGCAGACAAGAGCAGCAGAGGAGGGTTGATGTGGTGGTCAGGGTTGTTTGTATGCAGAAAGAGAAAACAAGAAAGAGGAGAGAGGGTAGAGAACCGTTGTGTTCTCTGGTTCAACCCTTCTTGTGCCAGCTTGGATCAACAAAGCCCCACCCCCCTCACACACACATACATGTACTGTAAAAACCTTTTCTGGCAATAAGGCGTCCATTAACTGACAGACAGGGCTTGGAGATAATATGCAAAGGCATAATTACAGCCCTTGCATTTATAAGTAAAATTCCAGCTGTTTGTAAAGGGACGAACGTTTAGTGTCTAGTTGATGTCTTTGATCACCTTTCTGTCCATTGGATCTCGCTCTGTTTCTTCAAACCTCTCACTCTCTATCTCTGACGGTGTGTGTGTCTTGGTGGCGTGTGTGTCTATGTGTCTCACTGGAACTAACTTCAGATCCAGCCGTCCTACTGTGCTCCGGCAAAACGTCTTAGCGGAGACAGCACAGAGCCTGCGCCGAAACCAATAACTAATCTCAGGTAACTGGGTCAATCCCATGCTGTCACCACATGACAGGGATGGATTGGTGTATTTATTAAACCCATGAGTGGACATTTTATACTGATTATTTATTATTCTATGATTATATATTATGATTATATATTATTCTAAAGCAAAAATTTAATTGTTTTTTATTCAATGGTCTCACCTTCACTGGGCCTCTATTGACACAGGCACACGTACAAACACACACACCTACACGTACACACACACACACCTACACATACAAACACACACACCTACACGTACACACACACACACACCTACACGTACACACACACACACACTCATGTCATTATTGGACATTATTAGATTGATTGACCTCGGGCCAGCGTTAATTTGTATTACAAAACAATGTTTATAAAAGTAATCTTGGATCCAGCAGTCTTACTACGTTATAGCAGAACTTCTGGGGAAAAACAACACAGAGTCTGGGCCAGAAACCAGATCTGCAAGTGGCGGAGTTACACCTTCCTGTGTCATTACTGAACTTACTTATTTGAGCGAGTGGATGCAGCCTTAAGAAGGGGATTTTAATAAGTGTGTATCTACAGTGGCCATGTATTTAGATATTATCCAGTCTGATTTGTGAGGCTAAGGTCACACGATGCAGGTCTTCGCAGAGCGCCCTGCATTGATCCTTCACTTTAACATGTACACAAGGGGCCAGTATAGCGCTCTGACCCCAAATCTACATGCACCAACAAGCAAATCAGGAAATGGTATTATGAGTCTGCTACATTGAAATGATGTTACAACATGCAATATATCCACGTGAAAAAGATGTTACCTCCTTAAAATACAGTGTTTTAATTTAGCTGGGTGCATTCATTTTATTCTCAGGTCTAGCTGTCCAAAACAATACGTCCATTCCCTGAACAACCAATCAGCGGTTACTTGTCACAAACCTCTGCAGTTAAAGGCGACTCATGGATAACCTCGGTGGACACAGTTTAACCTCTGTGGACTGCACGTGTTCGCCTACGTGCAGGTCCTCCACCGGTATTGGTACATAAATCGCTATGCCGAGTTCGGGTTCAGGGTTATACATATTTGGCGCTGAATATGCCGTTCCCGGTTCTGGTTGGTGAAAAGTAGCATTTTTACATTTCTCACAGTAAATATCTGCAGCTGTGTTCTTATGTAGATAATAAACTGAAACATATATTAAACAACATATAATAACATTATTTATTCAAAATCTACCCTTAACAATAAGCAATATTAGTTAAGTATAACATATTGATATGCTGGCCATTGTCGGTCCAAATGACTAGTTAGTAAAGATAACAGCGAATAACACACATAACTCATGTGGCCATGGCAACATGCTTCCCCAGCGTGTAAGCCCTTGTATATGTTTGCAGATGACGTCACACCATTGGAGTGAACATAAGATGGCGGGCAGGAAGTGTTCACTGGATATACATACACTGGATATAAGTTAAGATATGTTTCTTGGAGGTTGATGGTATGGTCAAGCCTAATGGTTTAATGATATGATGAAAGCAAGGCTAAAAAGGTTTACTTTTTTTGTTTACTTAGGATGGGTTGTACCCATCCTAAGTATAGTGACTTGGAAGCACTCTTACTTGAAAACTAAAAGCACACACTCACCTTGGCGAAAGACGATTGTCAATTTCTTTTCGTTCCCAATTCTTGAATCCAGCTGTGCAAGTCATAAGTCTCCTGGCTTTTGAACTCTTTCATTAGATCTCTGATGTAGTACGAGGTCTGCAGTACAAGGTTATTTACTATGTCTACTGATTTGATAGTGAGGAAATTGTTACTATCATCATATAAATTATTATTTTTAAACAATACAGATTGATTCAAATATGGATATAAATTGTATTCTGGTATCTTTCTCAAACATTGGGTTCCACTGTGTAACCCTAACCCTAACCCTAACAGATAATGTACTGCCGGCTGACGTTCTCCATTTCACTTGGTGACCTCCATCTGAAATGAGCAGTGTGTATGGTGGCCACTCCACTTGGTGACCTCCATCTGAAATGAGCAGGGTGTATGGTGGCTACTCCACTTGGTGACCTCCATCTGAAATGAGCAGGGTGTATGGTGGCCACTCCACTTGGTGACCTCCATCTGAAATGAGCAGGGTGTATGGTGGCCATTTCTAAACCCACAAAAAGGATTTTTCAGGATTCGGTAGAACCAGAATAAAGTCATAACATGAATCCAAAACATACAATTCACACTCTAACGCACAGATGTTGTGTGTTTATATTTTGATAATAACAGCTACACAACTATTTATTTGTGTCATTTATTTCAGTTTGCACAATATTATAGTTCAGAAAAATAACTATAATGGACTATAATGGTGGAATAGCACTATAATTGTCGTCATGGAAGCAGGTAACATAGATCAGGTGCACAGGCCCTTTTGCAAAAGGCACATTGAAATCAGTTCATATTTCCAAATTGGGCTATTCAATTACATACCCTTTAGCCTACAATAATAAAGAAATGTTTTAACAAATGCACTAGATTTGATGGCACCAAAATACAAACATTAGAACAATACATGTCTATAAATCCAAAACTTGTATTTGTCTAGTGCAGCCTTTCCCAAACTTATGGTCGCGTCGCCAATTCGCAACCCAATGCAACTGGAGTAAAATGTATAACAATGCTATGATACATTAATACATTTTCGGAATTGAAATAGAGGTGCGTTTTCCAAACCAAGCATTCTCCGTATCGGGCAAAGAAGATACTTTCAAGAGACAATGTTTTACACAGTGCAACATTTAGTCAGTGATGTAAATGAAATTATTCTATGCCTTATTCTGCTCATTTCCTTCATCCACCATCCTGCTCAGCTCAGCTCTCTCCTCCGCCATTGCCTTTCCATCTCCTGCCTTGCCTGCAATTCTAATTCCCATTTACCCTTACAATAAATCCCTTTTCATTTAGCCTAGTCATATTGTCGTTTGGGTTCGATCTACTGATCATAACAGCTACACCATGATTTGATTAATTGTCAATGTTTGATTAAAGATCAATTGTCAATGTTTTGTTCTATAAACATCATGGCCTTGTCAGCATTAGTGAATCTCCTCTCATCATTTACCAAGTGTCACTCTCATACGTGCTGGGTAGGTAATTCCGTATTTCGCCCTGGGCCTCCCATGCAAAACGCTTTTCACTTCAGCAAAATATGCTTGTTTCTTGGCCACCGATGTGGGAAGATCCGCAAAAGATATGAAGCAACTGACCCCTGTAGGTGAGCACTAGGTCAGGGGTTCCCAAACTTTTTCCCCTCGAGACCCAAAAGAGAATTTTTTCTCCTTGGGACCCAAATTTACCAAAATTCGTCATAAATTGCCATAATATCTACATTTATAAACTACTGATAAAGAACACAACAAACCAGGAATTTAAAAATGTATGTGAAATGTTTATATTTCATTAAAATGAACATCACAGCAATTTGCTGAGTGTAATGTTAAGTTTCTCACCACCTCATTAAGAACCTGCACTATAAACTTCAAAACTGAGCAGTAAGCAGTACACTCACCAGGTCAGCTGGAGTGGGGAGTGCGGTTAAGTATATTAAGTACACAGAACAGAACCAAATCTCAGCAATAATCACTCTTATAATAACAATAAGAGTGTAATAAAACATTGTATATAACACTTTTAAATTAATGAAGGATTGAGGTTTATGTGGTTGAATGTAGTTGTAGTAATTATTAAAGTAAAGTCATTATTAAATCAATAACCAGCATTGCTTGTATCGTTAGTTCATTGATACAGTAATTAATATAGCCTATGTAGTCAAACGAAGGGTAGGCCTACATATTATAAATGTGGAATCATTTGATTTGTCTATTATTATGAAGAATGAACATTTGTGAACAGTGACTAATACAGACCACAATGTGGCAATCATTTTTAGACCAGCGTTACAAGTGTCACATGGAAGTGTAGTAAAAACCAGGAGGCCTCGGTTACACTTTGTGATTGGATGCGCCAGATCAGAACCCAGGTCTGACGTCCACACTCGAAACTTCAATGCAAACTATTTCACTTGCCTGCTAAAAGACTTCCTGGTAAAATAAGTCTGGTAAAATGGCGATGGGTGGCAGAGAAGCCCTTATGTTGTTGTTGCTGTATAAAATGGTATTACACAGTCGAAAGCCTTTGCCGTTGGCCAGTCATGCATTGATGTTGAGAGGCTGTATAAAATAGGTTCGTTGGTCAGGGTTTAGTGGCTGGCCCGAGCAGGCGGAGTTCCCCAGGTGCCAGGGGCTGCACGCAGCATCACAGCTGGAAAACAGCGCAGCGAAATACAACACTCTTCTATTTTAATTAGGACAACTATTTCAGAGAGCATCGTTATGCATCTCACTCTACCAATTGGCGACCCAATACAACCGGGTCAGTAACCTGTTTTGGGTCGCGATCCTAAGTTTGGGAAAGCTGCTCTAGATGACCACTGTGTCTAGTAGCAGTGCATTCTGAAGTTGCAGTTACCCTTTTTCTGAAGTTTACTTGCATAGCTTGTGGGTCTTCAGGCAAATCGACTATGCGCTCAAGATCTTTGTGTGTCAGCTTAGCTATGGGTTGTAGACTGCAGGTTAGTATTGTAGGCGTAGAGTTTCAATTTTGACAGCTAATATCTTCACACAGTGTATTTGATTGACACTCAAGACTGCCTGGACTCTGGGGCTGGGTGAGCACCTGCACCCCTGTATACTTCTTTCACAGTGTTTGGCTTGGTGGGCAGCATGAATACATCCTTATTCAGCATGATTACATCCTTATTCAGCATGATTACATCCTTATTCAGCATGAATACATCCTTATTCAGCATGATTACATCCTTATTCAGCATGAATACATCCTTATTCAGCATGAATACATCCTTATTCAGCATGAATACATCCTTATTCAGCATGATTACATCCTTATTCAGCATGAATACATCCGTATTCAGCATGAATACATCCTTATTCAGCATGAATACATCCGTATTCAGCATGAATACATCCTTATTCAGCATGTGTGGCATAAGGCTAATCAAACATTTACGGGAGCTCTAGGAAAGCGCAGCCTGTCTCCTCATTGAGTCTAGAAAACGCCTATTTATTCAATTTAGACATCTTAGACATCCTGGGAAGATTGTTGTTAAGGTAAAATACTTACAACGATGAAATACTATACGGTTTGAAATACTATCGTATTGGAAATCTAAAACAACGAGACAATGGAAGAAGGTGCTCCAGCAGGTAGGGGTATCTCTGAGACCTGAGGGCTAGCTCTGAGCTGACCTGCGATGTGCCACGTTTGCTCCAGGTTAGGCTGAGTGTGACAGAATGAGTCACCATGGTAACTGAATTCAGAGTAGTCTAATCTTGGTATGTGAAAAATGTAACAAAAAATGTTTCTTACCCTGAATTCTGACTTTCAATTAACAAATGAATTGAACCGGGAAATGCAGCTTCTTGAAACAGGCCCTCTCGCCGGGAATATGGTAACAGCAGCGGAGAAGGTGTCAGAGCGCAGCAAATGCTATGGCAACAAGTCAGGCTTAAAACATTTGCTCAGCCTATCTATCGCTCGCTTACATTTTCTCTTTCTCACTTTCCCCCATTCTTGCTCTCCTTCCTTTAGTTTATATCCCATACACACACACACACACACACACACACACACACACACACACACACACACACACACACAAATAAGGGCTAAATAACATTTATTTTATCCACAGCAGACATGGCATGTTTGTTTCTTTGGTTGCGTGCTGTGTGTGTGTGTGTGTGTGTGTGTGTTTGTATGTGTGTGTGTGTGTGTGTTTGTATGTGTGTGTGTGTGTGTGTGTGTACTGTGTGTGAGTCTGCAGTTGTTTACTTTATGTGTGGTGTGTGTGTTTGTGCATGCACTGGCCATGAGCAATGAGAAACAAGATAAAGGGAAGAGTGGTGTCTGGCTCCTGTGCCTCAATCTCTTGCCTCTCTGTTACTAGGCAACACCTGCAGGCATGCACTAGATAAAGCCTACACCCTCCGTCCTCCACATTCTCCAAACAACTTTCATTTTATTCTTCCTTTTCTCCATCATCTCCCCTCCCTCCATCCGTCCCTCCCTCCACCCTCCAGCTCTTTCTTTACCTTTGCCCTCTAGTCCTTGTTTTCTCCATCTCTCACTCAATCTGTTCTCATCCCCTCTATCTCTATATCCCTCTCCCTGGCTAGGGTGGGGCAGGCAGGCAGAGGGTGGGGCAGGCAGGGAGGTGGGGGGCAGACAGGCAGAGGGTGGGGCAGGCAGGCAGAGGGTGGGGCAGACAGGCAGAGGGTGGGGCAGGCAGGCAGAGGGTGGGGCAGGACAGGGATTAAGCGCTGCAAGGCTAACCCTCCGTGACCCCCTTCCAGGCAAGGAGACATAAAGCGGCAATCCTTTTACCAATGTCCCCCTCAACCCGCTAATACCTATGAGGGAGGTGAGAAGGGGTCTTGTGGCCCAGTGTACATGTGGGAAGAAGGGGGGTTGTGGGTTGTTAAGGACAGGTGTCTTCCACCTTCCTTGAGATGGCTTAGCTCCTCCCCCTCCCCGCTCTCTGAACCCCTGTTGATCTGAAGATGAGAATATTCATCATCGGAGACGGGGCAGGGGGGCGCTAACAGAGACAGAAGGTGAGAAGCAGCGTTCGCAGCAGAAGTGAAGAGAGGAGGTAAGGGCTAACCCCAATCTGTCACTCTGACATATGACCATCTCTTCCGCTCTCCCTCTCCATGTCCATTGCTCCCTTCTAACTTTGCATCTCTCCCTTCCATCTCTCCCTCTCCCTTCCATCTCTCCCTCTCCCTTCCATCTCTCCCTTCCATCTCTCCCTCTCCCTTTCATCTCTCCCTTCCATCTCTCCCTCTCCCTTCCATCTCTCCCTCTCCCTTCCATGTCTCCCTCTCCCTTTCATCTCTCCCTTCCATGTCTCCCTCTCCCTTTCATCTCTACCTCTCCCTTCCATCTCTCCCTCTCCCTTCCATCTCTCCCTCTCCCTTCCATCGCTCCCTCTCCCTTCCATCTCTCCCTTCCATCTCTCCCTCTCCCTTCCATCTCTCCCTTCCATCTCTCCCTCTCCCTTCCATCTCTCCCTCTATCTCTGCCATCAGGAGATGTATTCATCTCTGACCAGGTATGAATTCACTAACTGACCCTCAAGCGGCTAAACTGTCTTCATCTCCACAGAAAAGAGAAGGAGCCTGAGAGACCAGGGCCAGGGTTTCCAATGTTGATGTGTGTGCGTGTGTGTGTGTGTGTGTGTGTGTGTGTGTGTGTGTGTGTGTGTGCTTGTGTGGGATTGCTTCTATAACCACACATGATCACATGTGCTCCAGTGGTTGGAAATAATGGTAGACTGCAGTAGTGCAGACACCAGATGTAACCACAGCATCATTGCATAGCTCCACCTAGTCAGAGCCTCCATTGGTAAAACAGGATCTTATGTACTTATGTACTCCTTTATAAAATAAAGGAGGAGGAGGGGGATGAGGAATTAATTGGAGGTGAATGCATTTGGGATCTACATTTTCATGTTCTTGAATTATGCTTGTGTATGTTGCGCTCACGTCCTCCCAACACACACACACACACACACACACACACACACACACACACACACACACACACACAAACACACACACACACACAC
>JAOPJO010000103.1:12832678-12849166 GCA_027123675.1 Molva macrophthalma
GTGTGTGTGTGTGTGTGTGTGTGTGTGTGTGTGTGTGTGTGTGTGTGTGTGTGTGTGTGTGTGTGTGTGTACCTTCACTCTTCTCCAGCAGGGCTGCGATCACAGCTTCATCCTCTATGGGGTTGAGGGAGCAAGTCGAGTAAACCATCCGCCCTCCCACAGCCAGTTGTTCCACACCGCGCACCGCAATACGCAGCTGCAGCCTGGAGACGACCCACACACAACACGGACTAAAGGTCAACCCTGGAGATCCGGTGTGCTCACGCAGGCATGAGCCACTACATAGGATATGCTCCCCCCCCCCAGCCAGCCTTGTTGCACCCACCCGTGGAGGTGCAGACTGTTAGCCGTGGTCCACTTCTTCCACACGTCTATGTTCTTCCTCATTGTGCCATCTCCGCTGAGGACAAAACAGACCGGACCAATCAAACAGATCGCTTGGCTCATACACAGCCAGTACTTTTGCATCCAATATTCCTTTTGAATACGTCTGCAGAAGCACCAACTGTTAATGTTCACCTTGACTACCTGCCTCTCCTTCCTCCTGGACTGTTGTGTTTGGCAGCAGGGTTCAGAGTCAGCCGCCTCACTTTAAAATAACTACAAATATAACCACCGTGTGTGTGTGTGTGTGTTGCACTGATATTCACTTTTCAATCATAACATTGCCTGCCAATCATCTCATCTAATCATCAAACACACAAACTGAACCACATCCCGCGTCACCATCTGTCTGCCTTCGTAATTGTCCCATACCACATGACCACTCCGTCCCTTTCTCTGGAACAAAGAACCAAACTCCTAACTATGTGGAGCAGCAGCAGGCGTGGCTCCTGGTGCTGACCTGCAGGGCACGTCGCAGAGGATGCGGTCGTAGAAGAGCGCGTCCCTCTTGCCGTCGGCGGCCACCTGCAGCGTGGGGATGCAGGAGGCGTCGTGATTGACCACCATAATGCAGGGGCTGTTGAGACGCTTGGCCTGGTGCACCAGGAGGTAGCACCGTTTGTTGTCCACGTCGTTGGCGATCACAAAGCCCTCTGCAGGACAAAGGAAAAATAAAAAGACTCGTTAATGATGTCCATGTGAGCAGGCAAAGCATTCCAAACACATTCATTAGGGCATATTCAATTGGCATAGTCCCAATATTGCATCCAACATTCTTAAGGATTATAACACATTCCTGCCCAGAAATGCTTCATACCTATAAAGCATATAGCAAGTTTATTCGGCTTTGTTGATGTCGTCAGTTAGCAGGGGAACGATAGAGGACTGGGTTAAAGGTGCAGTGTGTAGGATTTAGTAGCATCCAGCGGTGAGGTTGCAGATTGCAACCAACTGAACACCTCACCCGTTTCCAACGACGTAGGAGAAGCTATGGTGGCCTGTACTGGTCTCTACGGCGCTAGTGGGTACTTAAAAACTGATGTCATCGTAAACGACCGCATCGGGTAGCCAAGTGTCAAGTGATGAGGTCCCTTGATTAGATTTATAAATTATATTGACTTATTTAGTCTGTAAAACTACAGGTCATAGCTTGCAAGTAAGATAGCGATTCTGATTAAAAATCAAAAACCAGTCCTCTCCAGGGCTTCTGCAGAAACATGGCGGTGCAACATGGCAGGCTTCATGGATAAAGACCCGCTATGGAGTGAGATATTGGACTTAATGATTGAACGCGTAAATTAAATATTGTACGCAAGACAAAAATCGCATAACTGAGATCAAATAAATTGGTTATAAAATAAACTAACTAAACTAAAATGAATTGTCAAACTTTCTGTGATCAAATATTTGTCCTGTGTACGATTCCGTATTTCTTAGACAATTTTTTTATTTCCTTTCCTGCAATTCTTTTTGTGAGTTTTGTCCCATTTCTTCCACCAGTGGGCATGGCTATGATGGCGTATGTTCGTTCTTTTACTTGACGCTGCACTCTTGTTTTTGAGACGCGTGGTAGTGTCACCATACTTCTGCTCCTGTAGTGTAATGGAGAAGGCAACTGCCATTCATGGGTTCATGGCACACTCTGGCATTGTGAGACATTTTCAATCAATTTATATCATAAAAAGAATACCTTGCATCCACATACATTTTGGTGGCAGACCTCAGCCATGCTACTCACAAACCCGGTGACCTCCATGAATTTCCTGCCAAGATCGTGGTATGTTTTTAATGTTGTGTTGTAGAGTTTGGGGTACGTGGCGTTTACATTAGTGAAGAATTGTGACCGTGTGGAGTCATATACAAGAACAAACGTACCCCATCGTTGCCACGCCCACTGGTTGAAGTAATAGGACAAAACTCAAAAGAATTGAAGCGATCAAAAAAACAAGAAAAAAATTGGTCGAAAGAGATATGGAATCGTACGTTTTATATTTGATCACAGAAACGTCGACAATATATGTATTTTACAGCCAGTTTCTTAAATTTCAGTTACAACATTTTGTTTTAAGGTACAACATTTTATTTTACACTTTCAAGAAGTCCCATACCTCACTGCATAACCCTTTGTGCTGCTAGTTGTTTGTCACATAGGGAGCCTATTTGACAAACAACTCACAGCACAAAGAACCGAGCACCCATCGTGCTACGTAAAGGGGCTGGCCCATCCGGAGGAGTTAAAAGATGAAATGCCCCGAAAGCGTGCCCATGATGGAGACGGCGAAGCCTGAGGTCCAAAGAGCCATCCAAACCAAGCTTTGCCAGATAGGAACAACAATTAATCATTTACCCACTTGAAGACTGTTTGAGGAACGAATGCATTCAACAAATAAAAAAATATGCTTTTATATGAAACATTAAATTAAACAGATTAGGGGAAAATGTGTTAAAAAGACATAACAGTTTTGTAAAATCAACAATAAATGTACTCCGCTTTTAAAAGGAGGCATTTTAAAAACTGTTTATTAAATGATGCATTTGATGCTGGTTAAATGAGCGGATTAATAACAGGTCTTTTAAAACTCTTTTAAATAATCCCTTTCCTTAGTTGTTTTCCATATTCATTTCCTTATTGCTTTCCTTTACGCAAGTCAATTTCCCACGCTACTTAAACCAAGACAAGCCTTTAACTGAAAGCTCTGGGCCACTGCTAAAGTAAAAGGACAGAAGCTACAGAGATGTAACAAGCCGTCATTGGCTGGACGACGACAGCGACCAAGTAGTTTCACCTTTGTGGCGTCTGGTGAACAGCCTGGTGCAGGCTATAAACTACTTGGTGTCCATATATTTTTGTGTTAAAAAGATTTTGAAGCATGTTATGAACCAGTTTCACTTCATTGTCACTATATTAGAGATAACTTGGGGCCAACTTCTTTTACTAGGCCTTTACATTTAATAAAGCTATATTTTACAAGAGCAAACAGAATGAACGTACAATGGGTTCTTTTGGCTAACGTATGGTGTGACTGCCACCTAGTGGCCATATTGTTTAATTGGATTGGGAAACCAAGAATATTTGGGGGAACTAACTATCAGTGTTTCTTCTATAATTGTACAGGCCTGGCGGGCCGCCATACAAATGAGAACCCCTGCTAGGCCCACCCCAAAAAAAACTTGGTCTAAATCTCAACAAGTACTAGTGTATTTGTTTTGTAGACGCTTTGTTTGGTGTGAAAAACGTCAGCGATAATTTCTACCAATGTACAAATATGGAAAGTCAGTTTAATCTGTATTATAAACCGTCTACGTCAAGTCTGTTGAACCTGTATTATATACAGTCTAGGCGACTAAAGGGCCATTGGCTATGCAGTTCTTTAGAAAAAAAAACAAAAGCGCCTTGAAAGCTGGACCAAATACTTACAGATTAATGTTGATCGGACATTTGGCGATATGCCACACATTTAGTTTGCTGAGTATAACAAACTATTTAGATGATATAACAAATAAACGGCATGGAATGTAGAGCTGTGACGGCTTTTTCTGCGGATGCTTACGGATCGTCTTAAAGATGCATTCTTATTGAAATTACAGGATGGCAAATATATTAAAAAAATATATATTGTGATCAGACAATCCCTTTAATATTCCCATCAATACCAACAACAATGGGCATCAATAGTTTAGTAATCAACATAAACACGCACAATACACTCCTGATTTAATACTTTGATTTGATCATCGATTACTGCCATTTGTTAACGATTTCTAAACACTTTGAGATCTCAATAATATCCCCACCATACTTTCACATCGTGGTTTAATCAATTTCACCTTTCCATTATATTTTGAGCTAAATTGTAATATGTGGTGTGAATATGGTCACTTGTTTTTTCAATAGCTCTCTCAATTTGGATTAAATTGGCAGAGTATCTGTGGATACCTTTTGTTTTTGTAGGGTTTATGTATTATTATTCTGAAATGTTTGACCCTTTAGCTCCCCTGCCTGATCAACAGTTTTCATAATTACCCTTCGGCTGGACGATATATCGAATATACAGCTTGTTGTACACGCAATGTAGTAAATGACTATATCCCGAACATCGAGTACAAATTGTCACGTCATTTTTTAAAGCCACCGGCATAAGACTCGCTTTGGCTTCTCTAGCTCTCTCAGGGCTCTTTTCCTGTTCCCTGCTTCCCTCCAGATACAAAGACACGCGACCATACGTCAGACACTTAAGGAAGGCTGAGCAGGTCAAAAATACGTGCCGTTTATAGTGTCAGTGAACCCACTGTTTCAGCCGAAATACTAGAAAAACGTGATTTGGGATGAGAGTTCTAGGAAGGAGGGTGGCGTGTTACGTCCCAAGGCAACTTTGTGATACTTTTTTAGTACGGCCGTTGTGCATGAGCGTTATAATGAGTGTTGTATATGAAATGCTCCACAGACCGTGCCGTTATACTATCAGTGTCCGAGAAGGTTAACCCTCACTCGGACACGGACATCAAAATAAACTGCTGCTCAAACGGAGCGCCACACACCCACACACACCGTAGCGCTATGCTATAGGTGTCCCGGGAAGACTAACCCTTTCTCGGGCACGGTCATCAAAATCAACGGCTGTCCAGACAGAGCTCCACACATCTGTACATACAAACACAACGTAGTGATATACTATAGGTGTCCGAGAATCTTAACCCTTTCTCAGCCGCCACGCCGCCTGTGTCCTTTGGTCGTGACGTCGAAAGGTATACTAAAATACCTGCGTTCCAAGCAGAGTGGAAAGTCCACAAACTGTTTGGCGGAGACTAGCAAAACATAGGATTTTACTCCTGTTTTCTCTAAATTACGGTCTTAATTCAGTAACAGTGATAAAATGGCATAGATTACTATGATGGCGATCATATAAGACATTACCACGTTTGAAAAACAAAAACAAAAAACGGTTTTGGGTTCAATGGCTCTTTAAAAAGAGCATATTTTTGACCCAAATTTTGGCTGAGAATGATAAATGATGCCACACTGTCAACCCGCAACAACAACCATCTCTTAAATGAACCTTTTTTTGTATCTAGATTGTACTCAATTTCATTGCATTGTGTTGCTTTTCAAGTAGCGCATGCACTGGATTTTCCGATTTGTGCATTGAAAAAGCATCCTTCAGCCAAACTGGATATTTTTTAAAGATTTAGTATAAAATAACCACTCTAATGTCATAATGTGATGTTTAATTACGGAGTAGTTGTGACGGTCACCGCTTTGGGTAGGCTACTGGTGCATGAAACAGTATCTTGGGAAATGTGTAATTTAGAGTCACTAGGGGGCATTGTTGCGCTCTTTTTCTCCAACACAAAACCTCTAAACCTCGAACTAGGATACAGTATGAAGGCAGCAGGCCTATATCATGACATTATGTATTTCAATTTAACAGCTTTTAAAATCCTATGTGTGCAATTTCCTGGTTTGAATAAATACAGTTTTTTTTCAGTTTAACTTGGTTGTGATTTCACCCATTTGCGTTTTAAAACTCTTCCATAGAAACCACTAATGAATATGAACAAGATTGTTTTAATGCTGACATAGGTTGCAGGGACTACTAGAATCATCATACTGGTGGGATTGTATGAATCAAAGGGTTAAATCAAGCATTAAGAGAGATTCAAATTAATACATTAAGAGATTAAAAAAACGCATGCACGCTGAGAATTGCTTTATCTGAGGCTACATTTTCACATATTAGTATATTGATGTTAAATCACATATTGGTATACTGATGTTACTTTACATAGATAGTATGTTAATGTTATTTAAATTGGTTGATCATCAAAGGGGTGTGTCAGGGTAATGTTGGGATACTTTTAACAATGTGAGATTTTTTTCCCAGCTCTTCTGGTTTTCATGATGAACGTCAACCAGGTTGGCTGCAGCTGCCTTATATGATGATTTGATCTTTGAACCCTGAGCAGGGGTCATGTTGAAAGCCTGATATGTCAGCAACAAAATGTGCTATCAAAATATTGTTAACTGTTTTGGAAATCTCTGGACTTGTTGTAGAAGGGCGGCAATATATAATAGATGTATTCCAAAGTTTCCAATGTGTTAGGAATAGTCACTCTTTCTAAACGGGTGTCAGTAACACAACAAGATTTTTAGACTAGTTTGTCTACAAACACGCAGATGTCGGCACTATTTTCGGCGCTATGATTATTACACTACCTGCTGCTTCTGGCTGGGTAGTCTACACAGAGCGTAACCTGTTAGCAGAGCATCACAGGTAGCCTAATAATCAAAGCGCCAAGAACAGTGATGAATTATCTGTGTGTTAGTAGACAAACTACAATCTTGTTGTGTTGTTACTTGCCCTCATTTTGAAAGAGGGACTATTCCGAACACATTGGAAATCTTTGGAAAGTAATTAAAAGTGTATTCGTCTCAAATGAACCGGAGCAAGGCTACCCTAACTCTGCAAGTCAATGGAAGCAGCTAACGGAAAGCAAATGTTAAACCAGCAAACTCAAATTCGGGATGCAAAATGATCAATTTGGAATTAAACAACCTGTATGAATCTGGGTAAGACAGGCAAATGCCAATTTACAGACATGTCGGCTTATCCCTTTAAACTAATGTCAGTCCAATGTCTAAGTTAGCCGTGCACTCTGTTATTAGTGCTTAGCAGAGGTGCAGTAGAGGAGTGGGTTCAATTGAATCTGGGACAGACCTGGGAAAGGCACCTCCATGTCGGCATGCAGCATCTCGATCAGCTGGGCAGTCTTGGAGCCTGGGGCGGCACACATGTCCAGGATCTGTACAGGAGACAGAGGTCGGAACGCACAGCACCAGGCCAGGTGTTAGGAGATTACACTGGGTGTGAATAGGTGGCCATTACATGCCAATTTGAGACGAGTGTAATTATTCTATTTTGACAATGATAAGTGACAAGTCCTACAATGCTAGTTGCTCAGCTAATGTATACGTTTGCAGCTTGCATATTATATACCAGCTCTTGTGGCATCCGTCTTGAAATCCTTGCCAGCTCTAATCTGTCTCCATCTTTCAAAGGCAACTCCAAGATTCTGTGTTTTAGCACAGCTTTCGTCATGGAGCTTTTTCAAAAGAGGAAGAGGCTTTTTAGGTTGGGTAGAATGTGGTACAATCTCGGTTGATCTAGTTTGTTTGCTCGCTTCCATAGCTGCAGTACGCAGTGTTTGTGTGGCAATTTGTTTCATATCTGGCAACCCGCGGTACTGGGAGAATAGTGAATCATAACATACAGGCCAAAACGAAAACAAACGTTTTAACCCGGGATAGAAATTTACAAAGGAGAACATACTGGCTGTTGCATTGTTGTTGGAGAAGCCAGTATTTCCATTTAGCATGTTTCCTTAATCTCTGATGAAATATAATGGATACTTTAGGATTCATTTTCTAAATCCAGCTCCTCCTTTAAATAAGATTGTTTGACGGAAAATAATGGGATAGAATGCAACAGTCTGAACCAGGAAAGTCTGACATGTTGATGAGACACTTCAAATTCCCGCAGCACACAGATAATTCATGAAATGATAAGAGACAGGCTGAGAAGAGTAGAAAATGTAATATATTTTTTGTGTGGGGTATGTTTTGTGACCTTGTGGTGTGGTTCGATTTTCATCAGGAGAGGAGGAATCATGCTGACCGCTTCCTGGCGACTGATGTTACCCTGGAAATAAAATAATGGTTATAGAAGTCAAATAAGGTTGTTTCATAGCCATAATATACAGCGCATGAATATCAAATGAAAGGCCACTCATTCTGGTCTTTGGGAATTTTCCGATGGTGAACCCACCGACTCCGTCTCGCTGACCAGGAACTGGTGGAACTTCTCCAGCAGTGGAGACTTCCTTATGATCTTCCTGCTCATGTTGGTTTGCCATGCCAGCTCATCTGGGTACCTTGTCCCAAAAAAACGAACCTTAGTGAACCACACCACATCTAAGAGCATGTTTTCATTGGTTGAACCAAACCAGACTTACCAGCTGAGAGGCGTGGGAGCCTCCAGCTTCACACCATCAATCTCCACTTCCTGAATGTCCTTGAAGTACTTCTCTTTGAGACAATGAAGAATCTCTTTGGCATGGCTGCAGTAGGAGAGTAAATGGGAACTTCAGAATACACAGTAGAGTAGAGACTATTGCCATAAGCAATAATCCATCAGCATACGTGGGCCTTGAAGAATAAGGAATGATAAAGACCAAGAACATCAATCATAAGATTCTTGTCTTGAGAATTACCACCTAGCAGAAAACACTAATGTGCCGTGTTAGTCAATAGTGGCACTACAAGTAGCGTCTCTACTAGTAGCAGCTTACTAAGAAGTTGGTTCAATGAAAAAAAAAATAATAGCTTTGATGTAGTAAACTGCTTTTGCCATGTTGCTAAGCTTAGCATGGTACATTCCTCTGAGGGGTAGCTTCAGTGAAGTGAAGCTTCATTGAATGTAGAGTAACTGGTAACTTGCCTCTCTACACTTTCCAATTTGCTTGCCCAACACTAATAATGTGAATACCTAATATTGCATGTTCTTTAATTTAATTATCCTCACTTTTAACTGATTGAGTCAAATATGTATTTCCCCTCTCTCCATTAATGATGGGAAATCAGCCAACTTAACCATTCACCTCTTGTATCCAGTGATGCGAATGGTTGCAGGCAAAGGTTCTCTCATGGCATCCATAAACTGTTCAAACTCCCCTTCAGGCACCAAACCCAGCTCCTTATAGTAGTCTTCAAAGAGTTTGTTCTCCTTCACGATATCAGCATAGCCTGCTCCCCAGCTCTGGAACACATACATGTTTTATTGAAGTTTCGATGTGAGCCAGATCTGCATGCATGCATCTGGTGTGTCCATTTGGCAGTCCAATATTCTGTTTACACACATTAACCGTCATTATAGAATTTTTTTATTTGATTTCTAAGATTTCTAAAAAATGCTACTGTTCTATTGTAACAATATCACTGCATTCGTTTGGACATTTCAGCAGTGAGATGTCGGACACGGCTAAAAATAGAAAAAAAATGTGTTCAAAATCATAGATAAATGCAGAAAAAAAATCTTGGAGGCATAAACAAACTGGACTAAATTAGATACTTAATAACTTTTTGTTATTAAGTGTGAGAGTTTAAATTAAAAAACATGCATACTAGGCTAGTTTTCCTCTAAGGAAGCATTAAGCTATGACCTTAATGATTCTATGACTCCAACCATTTGATAAGTTCCTTCACGTGTAAGGCCTTTTGTATTGAGAGCCAGTCGGCAGTGCTTTGAAAAGTTCCCACAATATCCAATTGAATCGAAAGCAAATACAGAGCTGGGTAACATAGGACCCTGTGAGAGAACATTATGTAGAACTAGGAAACATAACCTAATAAACCTAATAATGACCCTAATAAAAACAAACAGAGGAAATTTAGTTCTTATTAGTGCCTATTAGTGCTAACTGTTTCTTTAAACTGCTGCAGGACATATATTATATATCATATTAAGATATAAATTGACATTGGAAGCAACTCTTCAATTACTTAAAGCATGTATGAAAGATGGGAACAGCTACAATAGCAAGAGTTAGAGCAATACATTCAACCTACAGCATTGTCTCTGTTGTCTCGTCCTGAAGACTGGTTTTTTTGTCTCTGTCTGCTTCTTTTCCCCATGTTGGAATAGAAGACAACTCTGGGGAATAGCTTGCAAAACGTTAGGCGGTAAATAGCTATGTAGTTAGTAGGTAGCTATGCGCGTACTTTATGTTGTGGGTCCCTGAAACGTGCTGCCTCTAACGCGCAGTCTGTTGGCGCAGCCTTGTGAGTCAGGACCTTAAGGGTGGCCACAAAATATGCCAGAATTACAGATTTTGAAGCTATCCGTAAAGTCAATATATGTTCTTGTTTTCCAGTCTATGTATTTTCGATTCATGTATCTGAATCAAAACAATTATTAATTCACTTTGCAATAATACATAATAATTATACGTTGAAAGAGTCTCGTCAACTCTTTAGGTTTTTAGCAGGACCGACACACCAAGCTGATGATTGGTTGACGTGAAGTGACGAATCGCATCTTAAGTGGTTCATCACGTAACCAACCAAAATGCAGAGCAGTAGTGCTGCATACTCGTAACACCGTGGTTAAATGTTAATTTAAGCTGTCCACTACAACTTCAGCTAAATATTGAGCTTGTCCATTCATTATGGACACATTCCCAGCAATTATGTTCTCCTCTGAGCCGGAGGAGAAGTATTATTTAGACTGCATGGGATACTTATTCATATTCATGGCTGCATGCACTTTCTTTACATTGCTCTTTGAAAACGTGCCCTATGGTCGATATGCTTCGAGTAAATATGGACATCCAATCAACGTCAAATTTGCCTGGTTCGTTCAAGAGTTACCTGCGTTCATGGTGCCTCTTTACCTGGTTTTGTGGACGCCCTCTGCAAAAACTTCACAGCTACCGAATGGACTGTTGATTGCAATGTATTTTTGTCATTATGTTCAAAGGTGGGTAAGTTAATACTTCGCGTATTGCGACCAGTCGCAATTCCCTCCGTAGAGTGGCCTATTCAGAAAATATTCGTATCAGATTGTATTTAATGTCGATTAGCTCACCAATATTCCCCTCTTCGGGCAGCTTGGGCCATCCTTTTTGTATCGACATGCCTTTGGTTTCATAAGAAAACAACTCAGACTTATATTTTCATGAATAGGGCACTCGGTGGAGGGAATTGTGACAAAGAGGTTGAGGTCGCAATGTCCTAGGCGCTCCCGGCTAGGTAATACTAGTCGAGTTATGACATTTTCACCCTCGGCTTTTTCTATTTTCCGTGATACACTTATTAACTTCGACCATGTATTTCATAATTGTAATGCTACACGACAAATGCAATGTTACAGAAACGCCTGAGAAGAAAGTTGTTTCTTTACATTTTATGTTATATTTTATTGTATATTATACTGCTGTTGGATAACATGTTCACCTCTCCATTCCAGGTCCCTTGTTTATCCCTTTTTAATTAGAGGAGGTAAACCTACACCTGTGGTCTCGTTCGCCCTAGCCTTTGTATTCTGCATCTTTAATGGCTACATGCAGATACGATATTTGAGCCATTATGCAGAATACCCCGTAGGCTGGGTTACACACCCCTGCTTTATCATAGGTAGGTAAAAGGTGGCAGCTGCATCACCTGCAAATGAATAATAATAATAAACCAGAAATGTTGGGACTGCAAGCAGTCACACAAGGTATTCACAGCCCACGCACCGCCTATCCCAGCGGCCGCCGTTTTCAAGCGAATCACAGGTGCAGTCATTACTCCTAGAGGCAACTATGTCTCTGGCAGGGGAGGGTCTTTGTCATACACTCACACTCACGCACAAAAGCACGCACATGCACACACACACGCACACTCAGACATACAGAGAGACACACACACAAAGACATACACACACATAAACACGGACAGACAGACACACACACACTGGTTTAATAGTACACACTATTCACACAGTACTCACACGCACACTCAGACATAGAGAAAACGTGCACACACACTCGTGCACACACACACGCACACTCAGACATACAGAGATACAGGCACACTCAGACATACAGAGACACAAACTATGTACACATGTTAAGGGTGTTACCTGCGCTCTGTCAGGCGCGGGTCTATGTTAGTCTTTTTTTACTCCCAAAAAGGTGTGTCTCTCTCACACACACACACACACACACACACACACACACACACACACTGGCTTAATAGTAGATGCTGTTTATAGTAGATGCTGGGGGGGTGCCCTCTATGTGCATGGCAAGTTTCCAGCCCCTGCCACCTTTGGAAGCAGATTTATGGCAGAATAATGTTAGCTAATTAGCATATTTCAAACTTAAGATCAGACGTGTCCATAGACCATGTGTACCAAATTGAGTTTCATTTGAAGCAGTGGTTATTTAGAAGACATTTTTGTTTCCCCGAAACTTTCACTGTACAGAGAAATCTATCCAGACGGACATTATGGGTGCAAGAGGCAAAAATGTTCAGCATATCAAATAAGGCATGTGCACAGATACCGATACCAGTACTCGGGCCCGATACTGTGCTCATGTACTCGTAAAACGTCTCTGATACAACCACCCGATACCACTGTACGCAACGTGATGTAACGTTAAAGAGCCAGTGAACCCAAACCCGTGGTAATTTAACGTGGTAATTTGTCTTATATGGTCGTTGTCAACATAGTAATCTATGTCATTTTATCACTGTTACTGAAATAAGTCCCTAATTTAGAGGGAAAAGGGGAGCTCTGCCTGGGCAGCGGTTGACTGCGGCGTCCGAGAGAAAGTTGAGCTTTTCGGAAACGTATTGTATACCTCTACGGTGTGTGTGGATGGCGAAGCTCCGTCTGAACAGTGATTTATCCGCGTCCGAGGGTTAGGATTCCCGGACAACTATAGTACATCGCTACGGTGTGTGGCGCATTTCCTATACAACATAGCTCATTATAACGCTCATACACAACGGCGGTACTAAAAAAGTATCACAAAGTTGCCGTGGACCGTAACCATGGCAATATCACGCCCCCCTCTTTCCTAGAACTGATCGTTTAACTTTGACTGTGAGTTATAGCGCCCCCTATAGGCGAATTGGCACCAAACATTTTTGAGACCTGCGTACTGGGAATACAAATGTCTACAAATTTGAAAACTTTGGTTCAATCGGGCTGAGCTATAGGCATTACCAATCCAATATAATAATAATACCTAAACCCTACAATAACAATAGGTATCCACAGATAAGCTGTGAATACATACAAAAATAAAATGCAAAAAGATATTAAACAGTTATGTACTATGACATCATGACACCATTGTTACTATTACGGCCGATAGACTTTGGGTCTGATATTGATGATTAGAGATTAAAACTAATGGTCATTGAAGAGATGGTACTTTGTTATAAGCCAAGTCAGGTTATTATGTGAATATCTACCCAATATCTACCCACATCCCTGATATTAATTGAACCAATTAATATATACATAAGCACATCTATTAAAGATGGTAAACAATCCACAATGTTGATGTTATTAATACTCTGAGGAGCTTGTGTCAAAGATGAATGCTGAATTAATGAGTCCATTTGAGAACCTCCTCCATGTTACTCATCAGTTGGTTTCTTGGTTTCCAGGATCTACTCTGTGGCTGGTTGGCTGGCTGGTGAATGTTCACTCTGACCACATCCTACGGAATTTAAGAAAGCCGGGAGAGACGGGTTACAAGATCCCCAGAGGTGAGACATCCAGGCTGGTCAAATTGGGATGGGAGACGTTTCAAAAACCATGCCGATACCGATTGCCGTTTTTGTTGGCTATAATCTTATTTTTTCACAAATTCCTTTAAAATTGAGGCAGTTAGGTTTATAAATGCAGTGCTGCCACACAGACCCTATATAAATCATAGTACTTTATTATGGAAGATAATCAAGATAATTTTATAATGTAATGCATTATTGTAAATTATTTTATAATTATATAGCCTAGATTCTAGCAGTTCCATGTGCATTATAGGACATCATACATAAATATAACTTTAAGAGATGTATTAACTGTTTAATGACAAACTTGATCTGGCAAATGACATGGGTGATATTTCAACTTTTTGTCTCCTGTGATGTGGCCTAGACCTATTACCACGTTTGGAAATCACTTTAAAGGCCTATATCCGCCATAAAAATATCTACGAACATTTGGACCTATGTTATATAGTTGTGTATCAGCATTTTCCAAATTGTTTCCAACAATGTTCAAACCCAGAGTAATCCGTAGTTTTATTCACGGTAACGGTCCATTACAGTTGGTTGCATGAATGGCGATATATGCCCTTTACCCCCTAACATCCGGGAGAAAACGCGAAAAAGTATACACTAGAAATTATTTTTCAATATCGATCTAGCTTATGATGATGTTCTACTTCAACAAGTGGCTTATGCCAGCCATCAAGCTATGCACGACTTTCCCACTTACTTAGGTGGGTCATTTTCTGTTTTTTATCCGTCTGAGAGAACACCGCCATCCGCGATCGATGGTGTTTCCCATAAATTGAACATTTAAAAAAAATGGGTAAACTCAAATTTTATTGTGGAGCTGCGCAAAACACATTGTTTCTCTCTCTCTCTCTCTCTCTCTCTCTCTCTCTCTCTCTCTCTCTCTCACATATGGAAAGTCACTTTAACCTGTATTTTATAGTCTATGTGTGACTATTTTTTTATGTTCTTTATTGTTGTAGAGCTAGTGGGATAAACTTCTAAACAGCGGTTCTAATCCATTGGGAACCTTTTGAAGTTTCATTGCATTTAGTTGAGCTTTTGTTTAGTAAAGGGTATTTTCTTATTCCCTAATTGTATATAAGTAGTGACCAAATGATGGCTCTATAGAGAGGAGTGCTTCTGCCTGATTGTCTCCTCGGCAGGTATACACTGCTAGACACACGGGAATCATACGTGTGATCAAGTCTTAAGTTCCCTGTCACATAGCTGTAATTCAAGGCGTGAATTTCTTTCCAACTTAAAAATGCAACAAAATACACTATCAACCTCCCCCCGTCAGCTAGCACCACAAGTAGAATCTAATTATCTGGGAAAAACTTTAGTATTTTGGTATTTTTTGAATCACTCTCGTTCATCTTCCATTAAAGTGGCAGAGCAGCCAGTTAGTTTCACATGAAGCAATTAGCGGGGAGCAACCTTGTTCTTTGAGGTTTAAGATACTTTAACTACCATGGGGATGACGGATGATGTACAATTAAATTATGTTAAATGCAGGACAAGCATTAATTGTCTCAGTGACTGAAAATAATGACAGCGCGTCCTGTCCGCAATTCGTAATTTTTGAGTAACGGGATCAGCTCTTTTAATCTGCACATTTTTAAGTTGACTGGCTGATCACTGATTGGGAGAAAAAAAGTTGGTGCATCCATAACGGGAAGTTTATTGATAAATCTGTTTCCGCAGCTCACATTGCTGCATACTTACTTAATGGAAATATTGAAAATGTATGCGCTTCTTTAGAAGTGACCAATTATGCTAACAGCAAAATCGATTGTGGAGAACCGATCAGTTGCAGGCCCTTTTAGTATTTTATCCTCATCCATAGGTGGTTTGTTCGAGTACGTCTCCGGAGCAAACTTCCTAGGCGAGATAACAGAGTGGGCAGGCTTCGCTCTAGCTGGTCATTCAGTGCACAGTACATCCTTTTCCATCTTTACCCTGGTGGTCCTTGCTAATAGAGCTGTTGCCCACCACAGGTGAGACATTACGCCAGAGATTAACCCTAAAACACTGAACCAAAATGTTTTATATATATATATATAATTATTTTAATTTAGTCATTGTATTAAAGAAAAACAAATTTGTCAAAAACAAAACTCTTTCTCTCTTCTCTCTTAGGTGGTATCTCAATAAATTTGAAGACTACCCTAAATCTAGGAAGGCCCTGATACCCTTTGTGTTCTAAACAAACAGGTAATGGAAACTCGCACCAGGTCTCTCCAAAGACATAAAACACTGTTGAATACTATTGTATCACATCTTATGGATAGCCATTACCGAAGTGATAATGTCCACAATTACCCAAACCGATTCCTCACCAGAGACCAAATAAATGCTCCTTACATTACCATAGGGCAGGGCTCCATTAACTGCCTCACAGTAGAGAAATATGGCATGGGATGATTAGTAGTGGATTTATAAAGCATGCAGTGCTACACTGACCATAAACCTCTCTGCATGTTTAAGATCCCATCTGCATACTGTCCCCTTTACTGAAAATGTGGTTTAAAACCAGGAGGCGGGGGGAGGGGGTCTATTGAAATGCAATGGAAGGAGCAATATATCAATTTGGGCCATGCCAATGTTTGGTTCTAGGCATCACTGGGAATGACTTTGCTTTAAATGAACAATGTGCTCATTTGAATTCTAGTCAGTCAGACCACTGCACTGTATCTAACACACACACACACACACACACACACACACACACACACACACACACACACACACACACACACACACACACA
>JAOPJO010000103.1:12857464-12872421 GCA_027123675.1 Molva macrophthalma
CCATTTTGCGGTTCAATCTGGACTTCAGGGAGTGAACGCTGATAGGCTGTCACGTCAAAGCATCAAGCGAAATTAGCAGGAAAGTTCAAATATTTCAACTCGAGCGAAGTGTTTGCGCAGGAAAAGGCATATATAAAAAGATCGATCATGGGATTTTATTAATCGATATCGGAAAATTCAAATGAAGATCGATTTAATCAGAATCGATTATTTTAAGCCAGCCCTAATCTTAGTGCTATCATTTGAGTGTTATTTGTCAAAAATGGTAAAGTCATCCGTCAGGTGTAAGTTCATGAAATGTAAGAATAACTGTTCCTAATTGGCTGTGCTATATGAGACAATTTAGCTTTTAGACCACGTTAATTCTGACCAATCAGGGCATCTCTTCTGATTGGTTCATGGAATCCAGGGAAATGTGTGACATTTTGTTTAGGGTAGGGCAGGGTACCTTGTAATTTACTATTTTGTAGAAATATTGACCAAATGAGGGCTCTATACGAGTGCCATTGCTAACAGAGTCCGTTAAATGTATGCGGAGTGAGCGCGCGAGCGTATCAAAGAGAAAAAGCTAAACATTTATCCCAAACTCACGCTAACGAAAGCGAATCTCGCCCTTCTCACCTTGGCCTACCCGCATGTGAAAACAAAATGCTTTTCTCACGTCACGTCTGGTGAACAATAAAGTCTACACCCACGTTAAAAACTATTTACATCAGCCGCGATTCGAATATGCGGCATATTCCTATAATAATCACGCCGGTGAAAAGACGGATGGAATACTCAACCTATACAGCCTAGTGAAGACGAGCTTATGCTCCGTCCCTTCACCAAAATAGCCTATGTATTTAGAGGATTCAGGTATACTGGAGTTTTACTTTTTAATCCAAGAGTTAAATAGTGTAGCGAATGGCTGTTCGCGGATGAGGGGGATTGTGATAAGTGGGTGTGTTTTGGAGACGTTAGTTTCCCTGTTCAATAACTAAAATAGGCCATTACCCTTTTCATAGAAAGTTGGTAACCAAAACTAAACTGTTGCGATACAACTGCACACCTTCAAGCAACCTATATTCACGTGCCGCGTTGCAAGTAAACATTGGTTTATAGCTCCGACCGCTATCGAGATGAATGATCAATACATATAACAGATTCCGATAATTATAGGTCTATGATTGTAGTTTACCACTATGGACGCAGTAAGAACACTCTGTTGAGAAACGTAAATAGGCTGTTACCTCCGCCTTGTCCTACAACTTGTACAGTGTCCATGGTGACTATGACAAACATACCTGATGGGATTGGTTAAACCGCTGGCGAGCCGTAAAAAATCGACCTTGGTGCAAATAAAATGTATGTCGTCTTTTTGCAAAACGGAAATCGCGTTGTACGTGTTCAGTCCCATTAAACTCAATGATTTGTTATTTAATTGTCGTGTGAAAAACAATTTGAATATAATTTGAATATTAAAACCAATAAGGAATGAAATTCGAATGGGATTATAGAGGAAGATTGACAGCTCTACTGTGTTCATGATGTGCTATGTTTTGCATATTTATTTTTATGCACTAAATGCACAAGTCATCCTCCTTGTGATCACTTTGTTTTAAGTCTTGATATACAAAGTGAACAAACATTTGAACACAAATATAAATTGCAGAGCGCCTGCTGCGCCATCTGACCGAAGCCGACCGCGCCAATATGCCATCCCGCGCGCCTCGTCCGTTTAGGGGTTTTTCGGTGCGTACCGCCAGGCCTGAAAAAAATTCTAGGAGAAACACTGCAATGTGTGATATTTTTTTTATACACCCCCCAGCAGCGCTATGCTGCTATACAGTTCATTTTCAGTTTTGATGTTCCTGGGGAGCAGCCATTATTGTACAACTTGTCAAATGCGCGGGGAACTGCCTGACCGGTCAAGCCACTAAACGTTGGCAAGCGAACCTGTTTGATACAGTCCCTATACAACAATGCGCAACGTAATCGTTTAGGATTTGCTTGACGAGTACACGTTTACACCCCTAGTTGCCGGCATCGATAAAAGGAATCTATAAGCTCGTAGGGATACGATTCCGATGGATCCGACAATTTGGAATCGGTTCTCAACTGGAACAGGTTCTCGATTCCCATCCCTACTATTGTTACGGCCTGCCTAGCAGGGATCAGACCCACATATTTAAACATGCACGCCAATCATCCAATCAAACCAAACACAAACACATCAACAGGCTAGCATGCAAGGAAACTGGAACACAGGGAGGGGCTTTAACACAAACACCTATAACTTACAACTGACCAAGGGTCATAACATTATTTAGCTGAATCATCAATTATTATTATTAATTATTGTGACAGGCCCTCCTGCGTTGGGATGTCTCAAGTAGTTGACTCATGGAAATCGCGAGACTGCTTCGCATTCTGTCTATTGACTTCCAATATAAAATGTAATGTTTAGAAGTTTACTATTTAAAAAAGCATTAAATATTTTCATTAGAAAGGTAATGGCGTACGATTCCCAGCCAAGTTTAACATTTTAAAATTTGCTGTATCCGGAGAATGTCGGGCTTAGGTGAAAGGGCTAATGGAGTCGACATGAAAGAACATATAATACAAACAAGCACAAAGCTCACCTCTGCTTTCTCCACCATTATTGACCCGACACTTTTCTATGCGGAAGTAAGCGTAAACACCTCCACGATACTAAATCAAACCTTGAAGTGGACACCAATCAATCAATGCTAGGTGCTGTCACATAGTTGGTACCACACCTCACCTTACCTGGCATGTTTTCAGAAACATTTTGGTGAAATTGCAAGAATCACCACTCAGCAGAAATGGTGAAGCACATACTGTACTGTATGTACTGTTTGTACTGTCCTTTTTTGCATTTGCAAATCTTCAATAAGTTTTATCTTGCATCATTAAATATTCCCATCTTTATCTTTTTAAGGTCCAGATATTTGGCAGCTTTAGCACAGGACTCTATCTTCCGACAAGGTAAGACCCAATAGCCATGGTCAAAAAATCTTTTGTGCATTGTACAATACATTTTCTCCTTTGCAATTCCATGTTCTCATTTCATATTCCCCCGCAGTGACATCGACCTGGTGGTGTTTGGGAAGTGGGACCGCCTCCCTCTCCAAGAGCTTGAACAGGCCCTGCGGAAACACAACGTGGCCGAGCCCTTCTCCATCAAAGTGCTGGACAAGGCAACGGTGAGTAGTGGTTCACCGGTGTAGACCGCCTCCCATAACCACTCCCAGCCCATTGGAAATCTCATCATATACGCCGTCGTGTTGAGTAGTCCTTCAGTCGCTTCAACAGCTAAAACAATGGCAGTTGATCGCAGAAAGAGCACTTCTATTCACAATATTATGAAATGGCACATCAACCCTAGATGTATTCTTGCCGATATATTTTCTAGTTGCTGTTTTCCCTGAGATGCAAATTAATTCAATGTATTATTCAGAATATAATGTTAGAAAGATTTACAATTACTTTAGTAAAATATGTTAAATGAAGCTAAATGTGGGGCACATCCTGCAATAGCACTTTTCCATTTCTTAACCAAATCTTAACCAAATGTTCAGGAACTTGGCTAAAAAACACTGACAGCCAGCCTCTAATCAACACCTTTCCTCGCAGGTGCCAATCATCAAGCTGACAGACCAGGAGACGGAGGTTAAGGTGGACATCAGCTTTAATGTGGAGACGGGCGTCAAGGCCGCACGCTTCATCAAAGACTATGTTAAGGTGAGACATGCTAACCAGCAGACCACACCGTAAGGTTAACATCACGCTAACAACTAGTTAGCGTGACCCTTTGTCATACTACGCCTCCCCTCCCCGGAGTAGTACTCAGGAAGCTGAGTTTTTTACAGCTTTAACAATTCTGGTTAGTGGTTATTTTAAGCTGGTGTGCTTAAATGGGCTGTCTACAGGATTTAAAATGTTTTTACCACATGCAAACTCAGTGTTTACCACATGCAAACTCAAACTCAGGTGAACTAGTGGTTAGTTGCACTGTAAGTTTTATTATAAACAAATACTATTTACCTTCTTTTCATTCTTCAAATATCAGGTTTTGTGTTAAGTAAATACAAGCTCTTATTACATCTAGGGCTTGCCGAATACATAATTTCAAGCTTTGGATAATCAAGATTGTGTATTATAACCCTTACCCTAATGTATTATGCTAGTCCTGTGCTATTTTTTGCTAGTGAGAGTGACCCTTTGTCACACTCTACATAGCAAATTGGTTAATTCACCAAGGTTTAGTGGCTGACTCGGGTAGGCAGAGTTCCCATGCGTTTTACAAGTTTTACAATAATGACCACCCGCCAGGGTGTCTTAACATCAAACTGAGCCTGTATTTATAGCAGCTTAGCGCTGCTGGTGTAAAGAAACCCACATCCCAATAGCAGCTTATGCAGTTTGAAAGTGTTTTTTTTTTTTTAACGATAGAAAGATATTGGATATTCGCACTAGAGCTGTCAATCTTCCTCTATAATCCCATTCTAATTTCATTCATTATTTTTTTTAATATTCTAATTATAATCAAGTTTTAATGCTCAAATTTAGCCTATTACATTAAAATGTAACACTATCAGCATGTTGTTGTTAAAGTTCTGTCCACCAGAGGGCATTCTACCATTAAACATTTCTTTCTTGCTAAGTAAATATTAATGTTCGGCACAAAATTATTATTAATGTGTATCCATGGAGATCACTGACTCACGACCCACGATGTAAGGTCCTTTTTACATTGAACGCGATTGACGCTGCGATTTTCTTTCACACGACAATAAATAATAACAAATCATTGCGTTGAATGGGACTGTACACATGCGATGCAATTTCCGTTTTGTGAAAAGGTGACATTCATTATAAGTTCCCCCGCGTTTGACTAGTTTTTCTATAATGACCGCCCGCCCGGAACCTCCCGACATCAAAACTGAAAGTGACATTTCTAGCAGATAGGTAGGAGGTAGGAGGAGTCCTGTGTGTCTAGCGATGTATATCTGCTGAAGAGACGGTTGGGCAGCAGCACTATTCTATAGAGCCATCGTTTGGTCAGTATTTCTACACAAGAGGCAAATAAACAATAGCCTAACTAAAACGCCATTAACCCGGATACATCTTATGTTACAAAATTTCCGCTATGGAAAATCGCTGTTTAGAAGTATGTCCTGCTAGCTCTATAGTAAAAAGCAGGTAAAAAACAGCGTGGCCAGTGGTGCTCCGGTGTGGGTATAACTCCCATAGATTTTATATAATACAGGCTAAACTTAATCTCTGTGTGTACATTGTTGGAAACTATCGCTGAATTAAAAAAAAAAACGAGGGCACAAGTAGGTCCTACTCGTTGAGATTTGGACCGACTCTATAGGCCATAAGTATTTAAACTGAGCAAGACTTCTCGAAGTTGGCAAATTGCATATTAGACACACGGCATTGTAGGCTAGACAATGTCGTACATGCTACAATTACTTCTATCACCAACAGCTCAGCTTTTTAATTTTTTTATATATATTATTTTTACACAAATACCGTCATATACCGTATACCCCGGTGAAATGTCAGGAAGGTATGGAAAAATAGCCTAACACCCACTTATAATCCCCCTTATCTGCGAACAGCCATTCGCTAGTCTATTTTACACTTGGATTAAAAGTACAACTCAGTATAATTGAATTGTCTTCACTAGGCTATATAGGTTGAGTATTCCATCTGTCTTTTCACTGGCGCGATTATCAAAGGAATATGCTGCATATTCGCACCGCGGCTGATGTAAATAGGTAATAACGTACGTGAAAACTTTATTGTTCATCAGGCGTGACGTGACAAAAGCATTTTGTTTTGACATGCGGGTAGGCCAAGGCGAGAAGGGCGAGATTCACTTATGTTGGCACATTTATACAAAATTCAAAGAAACATTTGTATTGTAATTTCAGCATTCGATTAGTATTAGTACTTTTAGTATATAGTATTTATATTCGACTCCCGAAATTCCTTCCAACAGCCCTTATTAATCCTCTGTATTAGCGATGGGACACGGGGACTGAAGAGTTGACCGCCGGTGTGAGTCCCGTGTGTCTAGCGGTGTATACGTACACAGGAGACCTTCAGGCAGCAGCACTCCTCTCTGTAGAAACATAGTTTGTTATTCCCCTATTGTGTAGAAATATTAAATAAAGTAGACTACCCTTGCTGTAACTAAACGCATTTCAACTAGATGTGTCAAGTTTCGCAATTTCCTGACTGTATAATAAAAGGATTAAAACTAAGAATTATCCTACTGATGGGATACTTATCAAGAGAATGGGTCAAGCCGTGTCATATTTATGTGGCGCAATTCTTTTTTTTTTTCTCCCATCGCGGAGGGCCCTTATGCGCTCATGGGCCCCTGGGGATGTGCCCAGAGTGCCCATATTGTTGAACCAGGGTTGGGTCTTGTAGTCAGGACAGACAGACACACTGGAGAGAAGGTGTGACAGTGGAACCGAGGTATTCCAATGATGTTCTAATGTCTGAATACAACACTACCGGGATATTTTGATTATTGGAATATTTGATGCCAGCTCTCCTTGAGGAAAAAACTTTAAAACGCCTAAACCACAACACAGTTCAAATCAAATTGGACTTATTCTCTTATGGAATCGAATGTATGGCTAATGGCAGCAATGTCTTAACCCCACCACTTCCAGCTGGATGTGGTTCTAGTGCCTTCAGTCACACTTTAACTGAAGGCAACAGCGGGAGTTGTCCAGGTAACGGGAGAAGAAAACACAATCACTGCTTGTGTTTTCTTAAAGTGAACCCAAAACCGTTTTTCTTTTGTTTTAAGCATGGCAATATGTCTTATATGATCCTTAACATTGTGACTTTGCCATTTTATCAAGTATAAGAGTCATTTGGAGAAATCAGGAATAAAATGTTTTTTGCCAGGCTCTGCAAGCCAGTTTGTGATCATTCAACTAAGTGCCTTTTAGTATACTCTTCGCTGTCCTGATGAAAGGACACCGGCAGCAAGGTGTGTGTGGATGTGTGGAGCTCAGTCTGATTTAGATGTCCGTGGCCTAGAGAGGGTTTTTTCTGACAATTATTGTATAACGCCACAGTGTGTGGTGTGTTTGGATTTACAACATCACAGTATGATGCCGAGGTGTGTGTGGACGTGTGGAGCTCAGTCTGATTTTGATGTTCACATCCAACAGAGGGTTAAGGGTGCATTTAATTCAGAACACTGCTCATTATAACGCTGATACACAACGACTGGACTTAAGTATCACCCCCCCCCCCCCTTCCTAGAACTCTTTTAATCTCGTAGTGTTCAAATTCATGCTGATTCACTTCAACATTAAGAGTTGGGTTTAGGTTATGTTAACGTTTACACCGTGGCTGCGTTTTGCTAGCTTGAAACCTGCATTTAAACTGCATTTAAAACTTGGGGATTATAGGTAGGGTAGGCATTTGGGGAAACCAGACAGTGTGCTACGTATCCAACCAAAACAACCTCACCCTTCTAGCTCACTAGCTGTAGTAATGGGTCTTCCTTCTCTTTTGGACGTTTCCGGTGATGTGCATTGAGTGCACGGGCAGAGTGCGCACAGGAAGGCAGGTAGACACGGGAAACTCAGCCAATTATTTCAATAAACAGGCCGAATAAACAGGCTTACTACGGGATGCGATTGCCACATTTATTTTATTTATTTATTTTTCTCTGAGCATATGATTTATTGGTTGTTGTGATGTAAAGGGAGTTTCAACAAATATGCCAAAAAACTAACCCTATCTTTAACAACAAGATAATGCAGTGAGGAGTGGTGTCTGATGGGAGACGGAGACGTGTCTGGCCGTGCAGGGTTCATGTCTGGCTCATGTGTTCTCACTCGAACAGTGTTCACGCCTGTCTTTCTCTTTGGAAGGAATTTCCTGCTTTGTGATATCTAGCAATGATTTGTTGCCATGAACCATGTCACTATTCAGATTTGTGTTGTAATCTAAATATCCTGGTAGTTTTGTATTCAGACATCATTGGAATACCTTGGTACCACTTTAAAAGCTTCTGTCCAGTGTGTCTGTCTGTCCTGACTACAAGACAAATATGATATCAATATGTTGTTCTTGACCAGCATCTCTCTCTCTCCCTATGTGTCTCTCTGCCTATCGCTCCCCTTTCTCTCATTTCAGAAGTATCCAATGCTGCCTTATCTAATCTTTGTGCTGAAGCAGTTTCTCCTGCAGCGGGATCTCAACGAGGTCTTCACAGGGGGCATCAGCTCCTACAGCCTCATCCTCATGATCATCAGCTTCCTCCAGGTGTGCTAACTTCCCTGTCTTTCTAAAAAAGGATGTTTGATAAAAGGAAGAATACAATAAGAGGAAGGTTTGTGTTCACATTTGTTGACAAAATAATACGAGAGGTGTTTTCATCTCCATCTTTTTTTCTTTATGAACATATAGTGGTCTTAGACAATATTGTCGAGCTAGGCTTCCCGGGTAGAAGATCCTCAAAATGTGTGGTTGCTTGGTCAGAAACGTTTTGAATACGAAAAGTGAGGCAATAAGACTATACCAGGGGCGTGTTTTTGCCACATGCCCAGCGACTATCACTATTTTAGTTTAGACTTTCGATTTCATGTCGAATCGATTCTAAGTATTGGCTCCCCGCAGCTCATGCTTGATCAAAAGACCCAGGCTATTTATTCAGGCCAGTGCAATAAACCCTGTTGCCTTGACCCCTTCAGCTCCACCCACGCATCGATGCCCGCAACCCCAGTGAGAACCTGGGAGTCCTGCTCATTGAGTTCTTCGAGCTGTACGGCCGCCATTTCAACTACCTGAAGACGGGCATCCGCATCAAGAACGGAGGCGCCTACATGGCCAAGGAGGAGCTCATGAAGGCCATGAACGCTGGCTGCAGGCCTTCTATGCTCTGCATAGAGGACCCATTGCTCCCAGGTGTGTGTTAGTTTACCGGCAGGAAGGGCGCCATTGTTAAGGAGGCTGCAAAAGTTACAAAGTGCAACAGAAATGTTTATGTGGGCACAAACTGTTCTCACAGTGAATCCCTGTGTTCTTTAATGGTATCATGTAGGGGTGGAACGGTTCACAAAATTCACGGTTTGCTTCATATCACAGTTTTGGGGTCACGGTTTTTGGTTCGGTATGGTACGTTTTTGGTAAAGCAGGGGATGACACAAGTGCCTATAAAAAATACAAAAAAGTCTGTATATATGCAAGTGTGTGATTTAAAGTGAGTGAATATTTTACATTTAATGTCCACAGATGGATGGTACGTGACATTTGGTACCACCAAATGAAAAAGTTAGTTGAAAATGTTAGTCCTGAGCCCTGCCGGGACAGCGACTACACACCATCCGAGACTGAGAGGTTTCACTGGGTACCGTAATTACGGCACAACACTTTCTTTAACCGAACCATAAATACACGCCCGAACCGTGACTAGCGAACCGAACGGTTCAGGTAAAAACCGTTCCATCCCTAGTACCATGCTATGCATTGTGTACTTTATATTCCACGTGATCAGTGAACTGATATGAACTGATTTTATAATCGTTTACTCCAATTCTGATCCATCAATACATATAATGTTTTGGTGCTAATTGGCTAATCTAAAAAAAACCAATGTAATTTCTGATGCTGTTTTGCACAGGCAACGACGTTGGCAGGAGTTCATATGGCGCCATGCACGTGAAGCACGTGTTTGACTACGCGTACACAGTCCTCAGCCACGCTGTGCCACCCCTGGCGCGCTCGTACCCCAACAAAGACTGTGAGAGGTGGGATGTTGAGATGTGCTTCTTATGTGTTACAATTAATTTGAATTGACTCCCAACTCCAATTGATCTTGAACTAAACTAAAATGAACCCGGATGACCACAAAAGGTCCTTCGGGCAAAGTCGTCTTCTGAACCGCCTCCTTCTCTCCAGCAGCACCTTGGGGAGGATAATCCGCTTGACCCAGGAGGTGATTGACTACCGGGAGTGGATCATCAAGAAGTGGGGCGGCAGGCACTTGGCGCGAACAGAGAGCCGTGGTGAGACCCTGCTCAAGTCCTGCTGCACGCTCTGCCCTGCCCCTTTCAGTGGAAACCCTGTTTGTGGCTTTAGCTATAACATTTGTGTAAAATAGTGTCGGGTTTCTTGGGACTGAACGGCTTTCAGATCAATATCCTTGTTCTACAAGTCTCCTTCATTAAATATTTTAAGGGCAACGCTAACACACAAACATCTAAACGGCACCGGCAGCATTGGCTAGTGAATAGGAACTTATTTTTGGGATTGGCTCAAATGTGTGTTGCGTGATGTCACTTGGTACCAATGTCAGAGATATATATGGTGACGACCCTGCTGTTTGAAACCGCTGCCTGTATTTAATTGCCATCTTTGAAGATAAACGCAAATATCTTTAGGCTGCGGGCATTCTGTTGGGAATGTCAACTCCTCAACAACGTCTCCCTGTCCCCAGGCTGTCTCCCCAAGGAGGCGTCGCCCGAGGTGGAGACCGAGCCCGGCTGCATGGCAGCGGAGGAGCAGCAGAGGGACTCCAGCTCCCCCCACAGCGCCGACTCCCCCATGTCCATCTCCAGCCCCCAGCAGCACTCGTCTGCCTCCTCTGTGTCTTCGCTCTCCGGATCCGACAACGTAAGCGCGCGATACGCTGGGACAGACGCCATAACTGGCCAACGGGGTTTTTTTGGAATACATTGTTTAGGTTCTTCTCCATTTAGCTTGTTTAGTGATGTATAATAAGGTATTTTCTCACTCTGCCAGGACTCTGACTCTACACCATCGTGTCCGGCGCCCCCACCACCCGTGCACCCGTACGCCTCCTTCCAGACGCTGGGCCTCGCCCTGCCTCCTCGCCTGGCCCTGCCGCAGGGCCTGCCGCCGGGCAAGCCCTGCGGCCTGCTCATGCCTCCCGGATCACAGGTACAGCTGCGTCCCCGCAGGGCTGTAGCTCACCGTAACCCTTTCATCTCGGAGTGGCTTTTAAGAAGCCCGGTTCTACCGATCTACCTGGCAAGGTCCTTTCAGTCCATTACATAACATTACTTTACATTTATTTAGGAGACGCTTTTGTCCAAAGCCACTTGCACACAGTGCTCAACAATGAAGACATAACCCAAAAAGTGCAAGGATCATTTGAGTACATAAAAATTCATAAAGTAAGCAAAGCAACTGCTTTGACGTGGTACAGTATTGAAACAAGAGATCGACTCTTTCATTTTTATTTTTTCAAAGTGAGTCAGATGAGTTTTCAGCCTGTGGCGGATGATAGGGTTTCAGCTAGGGACGCAGCAATTAACCGGCTTCACCATCAAAACGTCACGGTTTGGTAACCCTAAAGGCTTTGTTTCTGGTCTCACTCTCGAAAATGGACATTGGTACAATATTTTTCTATGAACAACGGTTGCACAGTGAGGAAAATGAAATAAACAGAAACTTGCTGGCTCAACCGGCAGAGGGCAGACTGAACAAAACTAAGTCACAGCGATACACCAGATTAAAATGCCGTGTGGCACATGCTGTCACAAGAGCGTCATTTGTGTTTGAGGGGGGCTAGGCAGCTCAACTATGGCTGAGGGGCCGAGCATTGAAGCTCTGTATCCACCCAAAAAGCGCCTTTAGTCGCCAGTCTGGGAGTATTTCGGATACACAAAGAATGACCAGGTGGTTGTTCGAGACGACGGATATCAACTCTGCAAAACACGCCAAAAAAAGTTGTGGCTAAAGGTGCTTTAACACCAGAAGCGTAGCAAATGAACTCAAAAATGCCAGAAAAACACAGACGAAATTGACGCCTCAAAACTATTTACATCTTCCGCGGTGTGAATATGTGGCATATTCCTATATAATCGCGCCGGTGAAAAAGACAGATGGATTACTCAACATATACAGCCTAGTGAAGACGAGCTTATACTCAGTCCCTTCACCAAAATATCGTTTGTATTAAGAGGATTCAATTCAGTGTTGGCATATTGGCACGGTTGACTTCGGTCAGATGGCGCAGCAGGCGCTCTGCAATTTATATTTGTGTTCAAACGTTTGTTCACTTTGTATATCAAGACTTAAAACAAAGTGATCACAAGGAGAGGGTGACTTAAATAAAGTGCATTTATTGCATACAAAGAATTCTGAACTTTGCAAAACATGGCACATCATGAACACAGCAGAGCTGTCAATCTTCCTCTGTAATCCCATTCAAATTTCATTCCTTATTATTTTTAATATTCAAATTATATTCAAATTTGTAATGCTCAAATTTAGCCTATTATTAATACTTACTATGTACCTTTACACTGTATACACAGGCTTATGCATTGCCAATGCTACTATTAAACATTCTGCTCACTAGAGGGCATTCTACCAATAAACATTTCTTTCTTGCCAAGTAAATAATAAGCACAAAAGGATATTATATTAATGGCACCATGGCCACTGTACAAGTTGTAGGACAAGGCAGAACTAACAGCCTTTTTACGTTTCTAAACAGTGTTCTTGTGAATCCAATCCTTGTGAATACAGTGAATGCATAGTGGTATTTGTGGTACTGTTAAAACACACCCACTTATCATAATCCCCCTCATCCGCAAACAGCCATTCACGACACTATTTAACACTATTTAATACTGTAAACTCCAGTATAATTTAATCCTCTAAATACATAGGATATTTTGGTGAAGGGACGGAGCATAAGCTTGTCTTCACTAGGCTGTATAGGTTGAGTATTCCTTCCGGCTTTTCACCGGCGTGATTATTATAGGAAAATGCCGCATGTTTGCATCGCGGCTGATGTAAATAGTTTTTAACGTGGGTGTAGACTTTATTGTTCATCAGGCGTGACGTGAGAAAAGCATTTCATTTTCACATGTGGGTAGGCCAAGGTGAGGAGGGTGAGATTCGCTTACGTTAGCGTAGGTTTTGGAGTTTTGGAGATAGATGTTTAGCTTCTTCTCTTTGATACGCTCACGCGCTCCTGCTCCAGTCATTCAAGATTGGAGTGTAGCGAATGGCTGTTAATGGATGTGTGTCCTGAGTTGGATATATTTTTGGGGGAAACCAGAAATTATTTCATAAAGCACTGGTGATTCTCCGTTTATATAATTATCCTGCTAAGGATGCTCTACCTGTACCACTGCTGCTGTGTTTTTCAAAATCTTCCCCCCCACTTTATCTGTGCGTTAGGCGCACGTCTCGCTGCCCGGGGGTCTCTCCATGCACTCCATACCTGGCCGCCAGGTGTGTATAGACGCCAGCAACCTGCCCACCTTCTTCCACATGGCCCCCCCAGCCCATGCCCATGTCTCCACCCCCACCAGCCCCCAGCCACCTCCCAACCCCCACTCCAACCACACGCACAAGGTAGGCCCGGCTGCCACACACACCATGTTTGGTACGCCTCTGGCTGGTTTTTATACAACACATGGATTACTAGATTGTAGTCATGCTATACTATGGGCCAATAAGAATACAGAGTGCTGTATCATATATTCACTCCCTAAACCAGTGGTTGGACCCCACTTGGGGTCCCCTGATACGCATAACGCGTCGCAGGAGATTGCTGACATAAGCTACAGATATTTAATGATCTATTTTAGCACAAAAGTTCAAGTTGGGGTCGCAGACGTTTCAGAGCTGGGTCGGGAGCCGCTGCGTAACATTTAGATTTTAAAGTTGCCTTCCGTTTTCTACCACTTCTACACCATTATCAAAGTAACAATAAATACTTTTTGATTGTTCTTTTTGGTCAATAATTGTATGATTGTATTCTCTTGGATACTCATGGTATTATCGTATCATGTCTGTATTTATAACCGTAATCTCTTTTTTTTTTCAGAATACAACAAAATTCAATGTCAAGGGCTTCCACAACCCAGCATTGGTCAGCAGTCCCGTCCTGACCAACCGTGGACACACGCACGCCCACACACACACGCAGTACCACCACCGCAACACCTGGCGGCGCAGGAAACGAGACAGCCTACCTGTCAGCCTCAGCAGATAGAGGCCGCCATTTATCCCCTTCCTGCCTCCTCTTCTCTGATCTATCTGCCCACCCCTAGCTTCGTCTTGAAGGGCAAACGGACAGACGGCCACAGATGGGCAGGCAGGTAGACAGACTGACAGCCAGAGCAGCTAACTGTTTTTAGTGGGCAGCACCCACGCGAAATGACCCATCAGCCCCACCTCTTTCACGACCTCTAGATTCCCCCTTTCTTCATCTTGATCCTCTTACGTCATTCTTTCTGCAGTTTCTTTCTCCTCCCACCTGCCTTCTGAAAGACTATTCAGAGCAGGGGGCCCAAAAGACCAGGGTCCCCCAAACACTCTTGGCCCAAGGGCTCAGCAGCGACCCCCGTCTCTAAACTCACCTGTCAAGATAGGATTGGGCTGCCTGGGACAGAGATGTGTTAGCATTTTTATTTTTCCCGCCTCTGATTTTGTTTCCTGCTTTACATTTGTTTCGCCTCTTTCCCCCGCGTTCATAAAGGGGCTCAGAGTGGCGTTGATGTCATGGTGTGCTGAGGCTGTGGGGTCTCATGCGGGAGAGGCTGTTAGCTTACAGCAGCCAAGCTGCCTGTTTTCTATTCCCAGATTTTATTTCTTTTTTTTTTTCTAGTATACACACATATGAGCGGTTTTGTAAGTCGTGCAATAATTCATTTTTCTCTTTCAAAGTAAATGTTTATTTAAAATTTTGGTGTGTATATGTAAAGGCATTTTTAATGTTATTTTTTTATAGAACATTTTAATTTGAAGAGTGTTTACAGAACCTTTCCCTCGGTAACATCTATAGATATATGGAGAGTTGTATAGTGTGCTGGTCCGTTGGTTGTATAGTCTGTGTTCTGTTCAGCAAAGTGTGTGTGTGTGTGTGTGTGTGTGTGTGTGTGTGTGTGTGTGTGTGTGTGTGTGTGTGTGTGTGTGTGTGT
>JAOPJO010000103.1:12896811-12909485 GCA_027123675.1 Molva macrophthalma
CCTCACCTTTTGTTTCTTTTGTTTTAACTCCCCACAATGTGAAAGTGTCCCTATAAGAGTCATGTACACCCATTGTTTCGGTGAATGTATTCTTGGTAACTTTGCTGCCTATATTTTCCCATGATCATGCTCTAAAATTAAATCAAATATTTTTCTGCCCAAATTGTCCTAAAAATAAGTTTTTCTTCATCATCAGCACTTCTCACCAGGGCTCGCATTGTCCAGTTCACCCACCAGGCCTCCAGCTGACCTGGGCCAGCTTGTGTGGTTCTGCTTCTCCGTTCAGTCAGTGATGTGCTCCATGTCCATGTTCTTATTACATAGTTTACCTCACTTTCTTTCTACCTCATAGGGGAAAAGAGAACTTTGCTCCCAATGGATTCCCAGGTATAGGAAGTAGAAGTAAAAAAAAAACCTTTCTCTCCAGGCTCAAAGGACCGGACTTCAGCCTTCCGATCATAGCCTTCATTTTCTTCTGGCTTTCCAGAAGGTGCGACTTGGCTACCTCATGAGCAGACCATAATCGAGTTTTAAAATCAGACACATACCCATTAACATTTGAAGGGGTACTGGATGACAAAAACGTTTCATGAGCTTGAGAGGACCATGTACGTCCATAAACTAGCTCAAGTGGGGTAAAACCCGTAGACTTGTTCACCGCATCCCTTGCAGCAAATAGAAGAAAAGGGATTCCTCTGTCCCAATCATTGGGTTGATCATGACAAAAGGCCCTAATCATAGTCTTAAGCGTTTGATGGTGTCTCTCTAGGGCGCCTTGGGACTGAGGATGGTAGACCGATGACATGATATGCTTTATCCCCAGTTCTCGGAGAACCCTTTTAAACACCCCGGACATAAAATTAGTTCCTTGGTCGGACTGAACCTCCTTAGGCAGACCGACCCGTGAGAAAAAAGTAAGCAATGTCTCCAGTACACTCTTACTCTTCGGTTAGACAGATCCATGATGGTAAACATGTACTGATTACCTTTCCTCATCTTAGGCAAGGGGCCTACACAGTCAATCATAACCCGGGAGAAAGGCTCTTCAAAGACGGTTTTAAAGGAGCCGGGGGAATGGTTTGGTTTGGTTTTCCCACCATCTGTGACAAGTATTGCAGAATTGAACTACATCTTGGTGTATTTCAGGCCAGCAAAAGTGTTTCAAGATTTTCTCCTGGGTTTCCGTATTCCAAGATGCTCACCAGTGGGGATCTCATGGGTCACCCACAATATTTCCTGACGGAAAGTAAGAGGGGCAACAATTTGGTGCTGAACCTTCCAGTCCTCAGTTGCAGGACATTTAGGAGGCCTCCACTTTCGGAAAAGCACCTCATCACAAACATCAGGGACCTCATCTAGTTCTTCCGGGGCCATAGCTCCAACCCTTAACTTCTCTTATACAGGGTCGGCATATTGTTCTTTGACAGCTGAGCATGTGTATACATCGCTGTATTGGTCGGGGAAGATAATCTCAGCAAGCCATATTCCGGTCTCATTCGTCTCAGGTACATCAGTGTCCTTTTTCTTTTCCTCTCTGGCTTAAGAACTAGTTACCACACGGGTAGGAAACACCACCGGAAAGTCTGCTTCTATGTGTTCTGTTTCTGGTACTGCAGCATGGGTACCGCACACAACGGGCACAGGATGTACTTTGTTACCAGCTAGGTCATTAGCTAGTATGAGAGTAACACCAGCAACAGGTAAGGAGGGCACCACGCCAAGGGCTGCCAGTTACCAGGGGAGACTTCAAATGCACCTGATGTAAATGAGCTGACATGAAGAAGGCATGTCTACCCCAGAACCAATGTCTGTTATTCCCTGTATCACTGAATGATCCCCCATGGAGGTCTGATCTGAAAATAATTTGGGATTAAACACACAAGGACTGACCCTGTGTCACGCAATATGACCACTTAGCTCCATCAAGAGACACCGAGCCCTCAGACACAAAATCCCTGAATTCTTCTGGAACATCCACGTTCAGTTCCACCCTTCCAGGCCCACTACCCTCTCATACTGGAATGACTGAATGCTCAACCGGAGGAACCTGCATAGTCAAGGTGTTTTTTCATGACCAACAATGGACATGAGGGCCACCAGCTTAATCTGGGCCTTCTCCTTCCCCTTTGAAATCAACTTCCAGCATTGGGACTTAATATGGCCACGCTTCTTACAATAAAAACCCTTGGGCAGATCAGAAGCGTGGGACGGTATATTTGCAGGTTTAGTCTGTCTTGCCTTACCTCCGGGCGATGGGTGTAGCAGGACGGTGCCTGAGGATCTCTTATTCATTTTAATGCAAACCCTGTTTGTCTGTGGACCAATTCGTATTCTCAGCTACCACCGTGGCTTTCCTCAGGGAATCAATTTGATGATCCTCTACATACGTTCTTAAATCTACGGAAAGGCAATTCTTAAATTCCTCCAAAATAATTATCTCTCGCAGCTTTTCATGTGAATCCTTCTGACGGGACACTCAACATGTGCGGTGCCAGGGGACCGTTTTAATGACCGAAAGCGCGGATGATAGGCATCATGATCAGTTGAAGCTTCTTCCCCTAACGATGAATACACCTCTTGAAGCTGTCCGGTAAATACACTCTGTATCAATAAAGGCCAGTATTGTTTGGGCCATTCTAACTGAATGGCCCAAAATTCATTTTTCGAAATTCAAGAAAAAGACGTAAAGCTCCTGGTCGTTGAAATGAGGGAAATGAGGGACCAATCTAATATTACGCGCTAAATTAAAAACCCTAAATTAAAAACCCTGCTCGTGGTGGAGCTTAGTAGACAACATCCTTTCCTCTAATTCCACACGTTGCTTTTCTAAGGCCAATTTTTCCCCTTCCAAATTGAGCCTGGCAAGCTCAATCTGGGATGAAACAATCTATCTATCTAAACATCCACCTAAATCTATGATATACTACTACTACCCACCGTTTAAACAACTGTTTATTGAGAGATCCAGTTCAACATGACTAATTCACACTTTCAGTAAACATGCTCTACAACTAACCCACTGGTGCATATGTCTCGTACGATATGAATAAGATCAATTAATAAATTGTGTTAAATAAACGTGCCTCGTTAAATCAATGAGCTTTGTGTTTTGCGTTTACAAATAGGTCATCGGCTGTGTCACTACCACATCGGTCCGTGCTAACAAATCTCTCGGACTGATGTAACTAGGCCTCAGACAGTGATTTTAAATAAAAAATGACTCTGATTACTTAACCTCTTCATCACTAGGCCTATTTCTGAAAATAACATAGCGAAAGTAAACTCGATACCGGGATATTTTAGAATGAAGTCATTTATTAATTAAAACTAACCTGTGTTAACTGCGGTTTGGCTTCAAAAGGCACCTTGGAATATGTGTATTAGCTGGCCAGCGGAACCATTTAAATGACTGAAGCGCACTATAAAGGCGATAAACCCTCATCTGGTTTTGTGTAAATGACACGTTACATAGAGCTCATAAACACGTAAGCAACGTGAACTGTGCTTACATTGTACACATTAACGCACCTCATCACAGCATCCCGTTCCGATTAGAGGAACCAAGAATCAGTCATTTCGTGGGTTGTTCAGAATATTGTTTACATGGGGTCAATATTGTGCATATCGACTGGATTGATCATGAATAAATGCTGACATTTATATACAGTTAGACTAGATTTATGTATAAGGTTATAGGCTGTATTCGGATAAAATAAGTGGAAGTTGGCGCGGTTTATGGCCTGGATGCGCCGATTTTACGAGTGGCGCTTTCCGGAGATTCTTGGCCGTCTTCGTCTTTGTTGCTGTTCCACAACTTGGCGCCCACAACTATAGATCGTCTCATTGAATCATTACACGCTATATTATATAATTCTAATTATATAAATATATAGTTATAATATTAGAATTCGATCATGCCGCCTTTATTTTCTTGTTGTTAGAAGGACATCCTTTCTCGTTATATCGATATAAATGATCGTTATAACAACATCGTTCTTTGACCAATGACCATCCTCTTCTGAAATTGTATCTATGAATGAAATTCATACTGAGGGTATGACACTATATCCTTATTCTCGCCCACCCCACCTTGAATTGAATAGACCATTCAACAGATACATTTTAGTTACTATGTGCAGAATAGTTTCTCATTTGAAATGCATTGGTTTAAATTACGTTTAGTCCAGCACGAAAAAAGTTAGAGAAACGCTCCCATTCAAGATGCATGGGTTTCAATTTCGTTCTGTGTAGCACGAAATAATTTGGACAATCGTGCTCGGGAAACGATTCAATAGATACATTTTTGTGACTATGAGCACGAAAAAGCGTGATACCTGGTTGGATGAAGAGTTCGAACATTTTATTCTGAATTGACTGTAAAATAAATGTAGTTTGAAGGGCCCATTTTTTTAACTTATACTCCAGTTAGCAACTGTGATTAATTATAAGTTACTTTCATCTATAATATTATTGTGTTTTCATTTATTTAATCAGCTGAAATTACAATATTATTCTTATATTATTATGCTTTTAGCATATTGTTATTTGCGTGGTCAAGGAAATAAATATAAGTAAACCCCTGAGATTTTCCACCCAGGAGATTAAAAAAGAGCATGCACCTTGATAGGGTAAGATTGAAGTAACAGTAACAAGACATTAGCAGCTGAGCTAAGCGAACACTAACAGGGTTTCCCCTATACAGTGTTCCCCTGTACAGGCCTGGCAGGCCAACGAGGAGCCCCGCCAGGCCAACAAAAATGTATATAAAAAATATATATGCAAAGAAATATGCAAAAAGAGAAGAAGCTGGGACAGACAACCAAATATGTCAAAAATGTTCTCCCAAACTCCAAAGCTTACGCTAATGTTACAGGTCCCAGGTTACAGGACTCGCACACAGATATTGTGATTCTAACTTCACTTCTGTTCGTTTAGCTTCGCTCAGCAGAAAGACTGTAAAGCGCCAATCCTGCCGTAAAGACCGTCCTAAAGCAAAGTAAATCGCCACACTGCCCCCGGCTGGCTACAAGCTAAAATGTACATAGTGTACATAGTGGAATCATGTTAATGACCCATGAAATGAAGGCTAGAATATGCAGTATATAGTGTACATACTGTGGAAACATGCTGATTACACATGGAAACAAAATGCAGTAACACAAATGTGACCACACATTGGTGAGCGTCACATTAATTAGCGTAAGCAGATCTCGCTCTTATTGCCTGGGCCTACCCCCGTGTGAAAATGAAATGCCTTTCTCATGTCACGCCTGACAATAAAGTATACACACACATTATAAACTATCAGCCGCGATGCAAATATGCGGCATATACCTTTAATAATCGCGCTGATGAAAAGACGGATGGAATAGTCAACCTATATAGCCTAGTGAAGACAAGCTTATGCTCCATCCTCATCAAAATATCCTATGTATTTAGGATTCAATTATACTGGAGTTTTACTTTTTAATCCAAGTGTTAAATAATGTAGAGAATGGTTGTTCATGGATGAGGGGGATTATGATAGGTGGGTGTGTTTTGGAGACATGAGTTTCTCTGTTCAATAACTAAAATAGGCTATAACCCTTTTCATAATAAATTGGTATCCAAAACGAAACTGTTGCGTTACAACTGCATACCTTCATGTTATCAAATGCAACCTATATTCACATACCGCAGTGCAAGCAAACATTGGCTTGTAGCGCCGACTGCTATCGAGATGAATGATCAACACATATAACAGATAGCGATAATTATAGGTTTGGGATTTATAGCTATGATTGTAGTTTTACACTATGGATGCAGTAAAAACACTGTGTTGAGAAACGTAAATAAACTGTTTCCTCCGCCATGTCCTACAACTTGTACGGTGTCCATGGTAACTTGACAAAGATACCCAAATGTTATTGGTTAAACGGATATATGCGCTGGCAAGAAATAAATGTTTATTGGTAGAATGCCCTCTAGTGGACAGAATGTTTAAAAGCGGCATTGGCAATGCATAAGCCTGTGTATACAGTGTATAGGTACATAGTAAGTATTAATAATAGGCTCAATTTGAGCATTAAAAATTCAAACAGGATTATAGAGGAAGCCTTGACAGCTCTGCTGTGTTCATGGAGTGCTATGTTTTGCAAAGTTCATATTTATTATTATGCAACAAATTAACTTTATTTAAGTCATCCTCTCCTTGTGATCACTTTGTTTTAAGTCTTGATATACCAAGTGAACAAAGATTTGAACGCAAATATAAATTGCAGACCGCCTGCTGCGCCATCTATTTTGCTAACTAGCAAGATTACATGATGCTAGCAAAACAAAATGCAAAGTTTAAAATCAAAATTGCACAGCGTTCTTCTTAGCAAGTTTGTCATACAGTTCTTTTTCTTCTTTTTGTACTGTGCCCGGATGACTTTTGCTTTTTAATTTTCTTGCTCTCCACATAAACTCCACTCTGACAAACCTTTTATTTCCGGGCACAATTATTGCGCCCCTTCAGGATGGCGCCCTGTGTGGTCGCTATAGGAAGTACCGCCCCTGGTTAGACGCTAGGAAAACATGTATTTAGGTTTCGAAATGAAGAAAGCCTGAAGGATGAAAGGATGAAACTGCAGATTCCCTCAGAGTGTTCTGGTTGGAATCGGTTCCTCATCGCAGACGTGTGTGGAATGCTGGAACGCCAAAAATTCACACGTGTAGATTACCTGAATGCAACACGCACACACCTCCCTTGTAGCGCCACTACCACGGTCTTTCCCGCGCTTGCCCCCCCTCCCCAGTCCACCATCTTAATGGCCATGTCACTGACAAGCCCATGATGCTTACACACACGACGGCACTGACACAGGAAATTACGATAAGGCTGAGATGGAATAGGGGGCTTTATGGCCCTTTTTCCAGCGCAAACGGACAGCTCATTGGGATTCATGGACACCGTTTGGAGAGCTCAGGGTTGACCTCAGTTGTGGAAAAGGGGGCGGATGGAAAGTCCATGTAAAAATGTCTGAGCTCAGCTCTGTTTTTATGTGAGAATTATGCAGAGGAGGTTGAGGAAGTCCACATGGAACAATCACCAGATAGACAGAAAAATGCTGAAGATGTGTCACCTCTGTAAAGAGTAACACTCTATAGTGTTACACACAACTCATATGTGTTTATCACTCTTTGTGTGTGTGTTACTTATGTTACTAAGCTGGTCAGTATGGAAGCCTGTAAAAAGGATTAGTTGTATTGGAATCTTCAAACAGAATGCAATTAAATGGTTAAAAACAACAAATTTGTAAATGTGTATGATTTCTCTCTTCCCTTAATCATTCACTTAAAGTAACAATGTGTAACATTTAAACTAGCTCGTAGTTCAAAAATACCTGGATATATCTGTGGTCAATCATGATAGCGATTTCAATAATGTTATTAATAAAAACACATCCTATAACAGATATATTCTATATTCTACAAATAAAAAATGCTGGCCAGCCCGTTCCTCTCTCTGTTCCTCTCTTTGTTTACAAGAATCATACTATAGACACTCCCAAAACCCCTCCCACTCACACCACCCAGCCAGTCGAGGTGCCCTAGTTTGCGTCACACAATTGCAGTGACATTTAGAGTGGACCGAACACTGTTATCGAGATTTTTAATTATGAATGTCTCCCGCCTACTAACTAAGAGGGCTCAATCTTACACATTGCGACTTTAATGTTGTAAAGTAATCTATGGCATCTTCTTTTCTTTTTAAATATCTATTGATCTTTTATTTATATATATGAAACTGTTGCATTTTATGTTAGGATTGGGGTTAGAAAAACCCATATAGGGCCAGGTATGGCAAATTAGCGTAAGCTATACAAATACTCAAATAAGATGCATCAGAAAAATTGTATAATGTGTCTGTATTTATCCCTATACAAAAATTCTAAATTCTAACTAACTGACTGAATATTTGTCAAAAAAGTGTTGATGAATTCTATGCATAAAACAGTGTAACTTTTGAAAGGCCTTATATGTAACATTTCCGCATTCAAATATCTACAAACGACTATGTTATATATTTTGAGTTGTGTACCTACGTTATCCAAATAGTTTCCAACACTGTTCAAAGTACTCTTAGTCATATTAAGGGTCCGTTACATTTGGTCACATGTCAATGGCCTTATATGCCCTTCACCCCCTAACATGATATATGATATTTCAATAGCGATCTCGCTTACTTTGATGTGCTACTTTAACAAGTGGCTCATGCCATCCATCAGTGGATTGTTTCCAATGCATACTTTACTTGGGCAGCGCCATCCGCGATCGATAGTGATTTCCATACATTGACTATTCCCCCCCCACCCCTGCCAATCAATAAACAAACCATGCTCTCATGTTAACAATGGTGTCCATTCAGACAGAGAGCCTGTAGGTTTACAGAATGGAGAGATATTTGACAGGGACGAAAAGAAAAACTGCTGAAGCTCCCCAGACAAGCAAGACAAGTGACGGTAATCAACCAGAAACCAAGTCAAGAAAATATAAAGAAGCAACAAATTAAGAAGACCCTTAGAGACATTACACACTAGTCACGTCAATAAGCCACTGAAGTTATTTCAGAGAAAACTTGGTGAATACCGTCAGCAGGAACATCGCTTTGTAAAAACTGCATCAGTGAACAACAAAGCACTAATCGCATCCTACAAAGTCTCATATACTTGCCCAGTGCAAGAAACCACACACGATGGCAGAGCTGTACTCCCTGCAGCTTTCAGGCTATCCCTCGGTCCAATGACACAGTTGCAAGATGTATATGCAACATTTCAAATGGCATTAAAGAAAACTTACTGAAAAACTGAAAGACAAACATTTCGCCTTACAAGTGGACGAGGCTACTGACAGCAATAAAGACTTTATTATATCGATATATCTATTGCTTACGTTCTCTTTGTCACGTAAGAGTCACTTTGTGAGGGTTTGCTGTTTTGCAAGTACGTCCCAAGTCGAGCGACAGCAAGCTTACAAGACAGAACATGGGCTGAAATGGGAGAACTGTCTGGGCATTTGCACGGATGGCGCAGAGACCATGGCAGGGAAAAGGAAGGGATTCCAGGAAATAATCCAGAGGGTCTTGCCAAATGCACAATGGACGCACTGTGTCATACACAGAGAAGCGCTAGCATCAAGGCAGATTTGCCCTGAGCTAAAATATGTTTTGACCGATGTTGTTAGCTTGGTCAATTTCATCAAAACAAGTCACTGAAAGCACGGCTTTTCTCCACACTTTGTGATGGGAGCTGAACATTCAGCTGTGTTGTTTCACAGCGAGGCTAGGGGGCTCTCGAGAGGTGAGGTGTTGTGCGAGTCTTTGAGCTCAGAGAGGAAATTTGTGTGTTTTTGGAGGAGGAGCGTATGCAAGTTCCAAGAAAGTTTGGTGAAGAACAATTTCTGATGAAGCTGGCCCATCTTGATATATTTGGAAAGCTTAATTAATGAAATCTTCAGCTTCAAGGCAGAGAAAAGCACCTTCCTCACCTGGCAGACAAGATCAGCACCTTATTTAGAAAGCTTGAGATGTGGGGCAGACAACTTGATCAAGGAAATACTGAGTCCTTTGAGAATCTGAATTTGCTGAAACCAGTGATCCTTGAGCACCCAGAGTGATTCCATGTCTTAAGGCGTACATCTCTTCCCTGAGAGGATTCTTTAAAAAAGACTTCCCAAACAACAGTGCTCAGTGTGACTGGGTGAGAGATCCATTCAATACAGCAGCACCTGCTGACTTCAGCTCCACTGAAGAGGACCAGTTCATCGAGATGACATCTAACTCCACCATGAGGCTGAGGTTTACAGCCGAGACACTGGGTGAATTCTTGCTTGGTGTGGAGAGGTAGCATCCACTTATAGGGCAGAGGGCTGTCGGCATTCTCCTTCCCTTCACCAAATCCTATCGCTGTGAGATAGGCCTTTCTGCTGTCGCCTCTCTGAAAATAAAGTACAGATCTAAGCTCAACATTGAGCATGACTTGAGAGTGGCAGTATCAATCCTGCAGCCCTGTTTTAAAGATGTGCAGTGCAAAACAGGCTCATTTCAGCCAATAATGCAGTGACATGAGCAAGGCATGAGCTCTCACAAATTGGCTCGCATATCTCTCTTGCAAAATATCTGCATTTGTTCTTTTTTTTTGTTGCACAGATTGAACTTTAGTGTTTTACTTCTAGCAAAGTGATTGCAAATGCTACCATCTGTTTCCCTACTTTTGAAAAAGCACACAGACTGATAAAGCAATCTTGCGACAAATGTCACAAAAAGGTGTTGGATAAAGCTGAAGTTGCTTCTTTATTTGCAGAAATGACTGAAAGAAAGGTTAAAGGAATGTTCATGATCTTATTTCAATGACGTTAAACACATTTTTCCTCTAACAAAGGGGGGCATGACAGAAAAAGTTTGAGAACCACTGGTTGAACCTTGTTATATATTCCGTCTATGTGAGCGCCATTGGCCACATAGTTCTTCACCTGCTTATTCCCGTTGTAGAGCTAGGGGGATACACACTCTTTTTCCAACGTGAGACGTCTCCAGTTTATCTTATCAATCATTTTTGATAAGAATTTGCCAAGCAGACAGCAATTTCTGTGTCTTTTTGGGGAAGTTGTTGGTGATATTTTTAAATTGAATGGCAGCAGGCCCCAGATTCTACTTTCCACTTTGTTGAGGATACTCCCTGCCAAATGTCATTCTTGTATGATGCTATTGTAGTATCTTAATATTTGCATTTACATAATTCAGACACAAAAGGGGATTTTGGGCCCACTCAGACCACACAGCTCCAATTGGGGGGCGCTCGTTATCAACATGTGATTGCCCAAGGTATAGACTAACAGGAAATAATATTGAAAAAAAGGTAGCAGAAAACATCCTAGGCTGCACCTGGCTCCCAGCCTTTCTGCAGCGCCTCAATAAAAGGCATTGAGGGGAACGCACTAAGGGCAGCAGCTGTCCCAGGGTTGCTGTCCAGCCCAAATTTTGCCAATGCCATATTAATGGGAAGCCTGATGGTCACCTGATCAGATTCCCCATATGTCACACTCTCTGTAGCGAGGGATGCTGCATGGGACCCCTGAAAGGCAGTCAGTTCTTCATAAAACTGACTACAGGAGGCTGCTGTAGAGAGAGTACCTTGTATTTCCCCAGCTGGAACAGGGTTATCAGGCTGGAGGTTCATGAAGAGGGCTTTCATCTGGAACAACTCAGAAGCCAAGAGCTGGCATTGTTCGCCAGAGTATCTACTTTGGGCCTTTTTGGAGAACCCATGAAACCCAAGCTGGTTGTAGTTTCCAGCCCACGGCATCTACGCTGCCAATATTTGGTGTTTCTAACAGAAGGGGATCGCTTGGCTCTCAGACACCACAATTCCACGCACTTCAGCCAGCCTCGCTAATTGAATAGCGTGCAGCAGTATTCTTGGGTTCATACAGGCCGTGTCTCATAAGGGTGTCCAAAGCAAGGCACACAGGGCGTCATGCAGGTGACGTAGGCTTATATAGGTGGCCTTACATCACCGGGGACAACATGTCTGTTGGTATACACTGGACCTGCGTGATGGAGAAGATCCAGTGCCCTAAGGCACCGTTTTGGATAGCAGGAGGAACGAAATAGAAACACAGGGATATAATTTTAGGAAGAAGGGATGATAGAAATGCTATGCTATAGCTATTGGCATATTTTGAATGCTTAGCTTAGTCACATTAGTAGCAATATAACTACAAAAACAGGAGTTATTGTTCCTGATTTTCCAGAAACAATTATTCCTGCCTAAATGCATGCAGAATATAGTGTTTCCATTCTGTGGCATCTTGCCAAATGTTGAGTCCAATACAATCTTTGCACATTATCTAATATATATATACATAACTAATAATGTATAAATATTGTATAATATATATTTGTTGGTACTGCTAAAATAAACGGTTCTGTTGCTAACTGGTTATTTGGAAATCTTCTATTACCAGTAAATGAAAAATCAAACAGAAATTGTGTTGACCTATACTGCAATCCCAATCAATCATTTTCCTGGGTGTCCTGGGATCGAGAATATCCCATGATAAAACACAGAACTGACCACTGAGGCCAGAGGTGTGTGTGTGTGTGTGTGTGTGTGTGTGTGTGGTGTGTGTGTGTGTGTGTATGTGTGTCAGATCCTGGCCAACGTCATCATCTTCACGTGTGGGAACCTGGCGGGGGCGTACCACAAGCACCTGATGGACCTGGCTCTCAAACAGACCTACCAGGACACCTGCAACTGCATCAAGTCGCCCATCAAACTGGAGTTTGAAAAGCACCAACAGGTACTAGGGGCGGTTCATGAAAAGAAATCCGAACCGTTGGGTTGGCTTGTCTCTGGAGAATGTGTGCGTGGTACAGGTCCACGGTTCATGGCCTGCGCAGCCTCGTGCCGTATGACCTCAGACAGCCTGTATGTGACCTCAGACAGCCCTATGTGACCTCAGACAGCCCTATGTGACCTCAGACAGCCCTATGTGACCTCAGACAGCCCGTATGTGACCTCAGACAGCCCGTATGTGACCTCAGACAGCCCGTATGTGACCTCAGACAGCCCGTATGTGACCTCAGACAGCCCGTATGTGACCTCAGACAGCCCGTATGTGACCTCAGACAGCCCGTATGTGACCTCAGA
>JAOPJO010000103.1:12928648-12939249 GCA_027123675.1 Molva macrophthalma
TGTGTGTGTGTGTGTGTGTGTGTGTGTGTGTGTGTGTGTGTGTGTGTGTGTGTGTGTGTGTGTGCGCGCGCATGTGTGTTCATGTGTATGTAACAGAACTGCTGTTCTAGGGATATCCTTTGGGATGGCATTCCTGCTGTTGGCATTGATCCTGGTGATCTGCTTTGCTGGCCACATTCGGGTGAGTTGCCTGATCTAAAACACACATAAATGTCACCCCATACACATGACTGTGAAATTTGTGAAATTGTAGGTTGGTATTTCTTATCGCAGAGACGATGTGTAAATATATGAGGTGATTCACAAATGTGTACATTCATTTAAGAATAAATACACAAACAACCGCAAACTTGCACTAAACACGGTCAACAAATACAACAATATTTGTGATTGTGTAGTTTTTATTTGAATACATTACAACTTGATTTTGATTAAAGTGTGCACACAACTCACTACGAATCTGCAGCTGCGAGTGTCACATCCCGATTCCCTGCAAATATGTTTACCATCGAGCTCGGCTGACAAACCAGAAACACAACACTGGTGACGGAGGCCGTGCTAACCAAAAACATGGTCGCACAGGTGTCCACACAGCTACCACCGCGCCATCAATAATCTCACAGAGACAAAATGACTTCACACAACTGACTCAACTGATTATAAAAGAACAAAGGCTATCAAAGGATATCCCAATCTTCTCTGGGGACCTCCTCCAATAGCTGAGCTTCATTTGCATGTTCGAGCACTCGATATAGGATAAAGCCGACAGCCAGCGCGATAGGCTATACTTTCTCAAACAGTTTACTGTAGGAATGCCACAAGAGCAAGTTCGTAGCTGTCAGTTTGTAGATTCTATCGTGCAGAGGCGAAGAGGTTGTTGAAAGAGCATTTTGGAAATGATTTCATCATTGCATCAGCAGATCTTGGCCCTGTTAGCTGGTCATCAAGCCAGAGGGCAGGAGAGCTCTCCAAGAGTATGCATTGTTCCTGAAGGGCTGCTGTAACGCAATAAAAAGCCTGAAATACATGGAAGACATGAACAATCCCTACCACATGCATACTCTGATTTCATAGTTGCCTTTCAAGTTGATGAGAAAGTGGAGATCCGTTGCCTACAATCAGGAGCGGACCAAAACAAGAGCGTGGTTCCCGCAATTTGTGACGATCATTTCCACAACACTAAGTGGACACGGGACCTAAGAAGAACAGAAATTCACCTAAAGTAAAAAGAACCTCAAGGATCTAGAACCCAAGATGGCAGCATGTCCTTGTCTGTGTGTAGTAAATTGTTTGGCAGTCAATTCTGATTTTTTAAACTGGACCTTTTTTCCTGTCATTCTGGGTCTTAGGGACTAATGCGGACATACAACATTACATCTTTAATATTAGTCCAGAATTAAGTGAGAACGTTGAAGCGACAATTCAAGAAACCATGTTATCCTTTGGGGCAATCACATCCCTTAAATGTAAGTCCTCTAATAGTGCCTGTATTGCCACTGACATGCTCCGACTTGTATTATTAGAGTCTGACAACATTATCGAATGGATCCCTACAGAGGAATACAACTTTTGCTTATCTCTGGCTTGATCCGGTGTGTTTGTTATTGTGCATAACCAAGTCTCGGTCACGGCGAAGTCTCTCTCTGAAATCTCGAGAGAGACGCGACTAGAGGCGTTGCAGGTAGAGGACGGTGGAAAGGCAGGTCTGAGTTTGAGAGAGTCGCGGACCGGCAAGTGTTTGTTGCGGTTACTTAGTGTTATTTCAAAGATCCCCAAAGTCATGGCTGAATATGAACGTTGACTATGTGGATGACGGCTTCGATTTCAATGGCCACCCGTAGTTCCTTTGAGAGTATACGGATGAAGAGCTCCTACAAATTGAAGAGTGGACGAGGAGAGAGAGAGAGAGAGGGCAACAGAGAGAGAGAGAGAGAGAGAGGGCAACAGGCAGAGGAGGGTGAACCAGCTGCTGCAAGGCTGCGAAGTTCAGGAGACTGGTGGTGTTCCTGTGGGTGCTGTGACCCTATGCCCACAGAGGATGAATGCCTGTGTTGTGCAGAATGGGACCTGTTGCTGCCCGATATTGGCGATCTTGATGTGTCTCGGACACTACACAACGTTGTGTCACCACGTCAGAGGATTCCCCCGTGCTGATCAACAGGGCCGTGCTGAACATATTCTTTCATGTGCCCAAAATAAACTGGAGGAGGCGGCCAAGACCACAGGGATCAAATGGGCAACTATCCATCGAGTAGCTATACCTAACATGTTAACATGCATCTCATTTGCAGGCTCCAGGTTCAAAAATCCCAAAGTTGTCCTTTAAGGGAAAAAAGCCTGCAACTCAAGGAACCAATCGATAACCCTAGCATTTATTTCTTAGGTCGAATACATCCATACATACATACATTAAGGTGCGTGGTCAGTCATCAATGTGAATTCAGTCCCAAAAGGGAATATTTTAGCCTCTGTATAGCCCATTTGATGGCAAGACATTCCTTTTCGACAACAGCGTAATTATTTTCGTTTTTTTACAACTCATGGCTGATGTATGTAACAGGATGTTCCTCCCCGTCAACCACTTGTCATAGCATTGCTCCCAGGCCGGACTGGGACGTATTGGTCAAGTTATGGCCCCAGGAAGGTCTTCACCTGTCTTTTATGAACCGGTTTTGGCCAGCAGGCAATGCTCTCCAGATCCCTCTGTTGTGGCCTTAACCCCCCTCCCTATGGTGTGTCCCAGGTAGTTGGCCTCTTCTAGACCCAGCTGGCACTTTTTGGGATTGGCTACAAGCCCAGCTCGTCTCAAGGCTCTCAATATGGCTCTAAGGTGTTGCAGGTGTCCATCCCACTCAACATTGTGGATGAGAATTTCAGCGACGTAGGCAGTGGTGTATTGCCGATGGGGTATGGGAATTGTATCCATCATTCTCTGGAATGTGGCTGGGGCCCCATGTACCCCAAAGGGAAGGACTTTGTACTTGGTCAGGCCTTCTGGAGTAGCAAACGCAGGCTTTTCCTTCTCCTGGTGTGGCTGTAACACACAAATACTGTACATAACACAAGTTAAACTGCCTTCACGATATGTGAACATTGAAACTGCGTAAAAATCATAATAATGCAAATTTTCCATTATCGTCTGAAAATCTATTGGACAGATATTTATTTTGCATCCCTACCCAGATACCTGCAAATCAAAAGCCATACTAACTCACTACTACATTGCTACGCTTATTGAATATGCATATAGATATTTTGGTATTGGTATAAGTATAAGTTCTGTTCTTTTGGTTCTGATCACTTCATTGCTAAGCTACGCTACATTGCTAAGAAACCAGGGCTTTACAAACAGGCCATCATGGCCACAATACAAGATGGTAGGCTATGTATAAATAGATAGAGAGATACCATTTACCACATTACCCATAAGCCATAGCATGTCCAAATATACTGCTATGTAAAATATCGAAAAACTTGTAGACCTGTTATATTTTTTGTTAAGTTGTGTACTTACATTACCCAAATGTTTCCAACGGGAGCATATCTACAGTATGTTCCCAGCTTGTATACAGCTGTATGGGTAGTCAACTCATCTAATGGTGGCAAGTTAATGTTACATCTTACATTACTTGCAGCTATTTCATTGGAATGAAATGAGATGACGTGAATAAAAGCATTACCTGGTCCGTGAACATGATTTCTGCCAGAGCCGACAGATACATTTTCACTGGCAATGGTGATGAAGACATCTTCCCCACAGACAACCGATCCCACACTACTCCACAGAGTCATCAAACTATTTATTTAGTTATTGTTTTGATTGAGAGACCCCTAGCGGAAGACATAACATAATATACCTTAAAACATCACTGATACTTTAGTTGAAAAACATTCAGACAATGAAATGCTTCAAACAGGGAACCCCTCTATGGGCCTATATTTTTACTTAAAGCAGCATTAAAGCAGCTGTCTGTAATTTTGCATGCATTTTCATCTGAATATACAAGTTAATTAACAATATCATAACACAAGTTGTGTGCCGTGAGAGGTCCTGAAAGGAAAAGACTGGTCCCTGATTGAAAGGCACCTGTCATGGACCTAAGCACAGCTAAGACTTGTCCTCTCAGAGGTTAGCAAAGCGTCACCCTTCACTGGGGAGGTTTGCATCAAGCTGATTGGTCTAGCAGGGTGTTTCATTATGTTGTTGACATATATGAGTAGTTATATTGACAGCCGGACAATAAAATATAGATACAAATATCAGATTTTCATCATATTTTCAAAAGATTGGACTCGTTTTTGTGATTCTGTTTTTACGGATTTGCTGTTATAAAGTATAAATGCAGGCAGCTCTGCGAAGATCTGCATCGTGTCTCTCAGTCACGCTGTAGACATGATAACAATTACAGACAAATGTGTGTGGGTCGTTTTCATTTGCTGATAGTCGGCCCTCTTGGCAGAGCGAGATGAGAGCCTTTGCAGGCTGGGCGAGGAACACCATCAGGAACCAATAGGAATAGCCTTTTCCGATTTAAAACAATTCTGAGCTTCTGAAAAACTGAAATCTCTCAGACCTTGCAGATTGCTACTTTAATGTAGAATTTTGCCAGGCTTCCCTTTTAATCCCACATACAACAAACTTAATTGTATGCAATGAGTAAAAATCAAAACTCTTATCTAAAAAGCTATTGAATTACCTTGCCAAAGAATTGCTTACGGTGATGACGGCTTCCGATAAGGGTAACAAACACTGTCAGCCTTCAGCTACCCTGCACCTTACCCTCACCATAAACCAACCTGCATGTCTTTGGAACAAACACTAAAAACACAGAATGGAAAGGAAAGGAAAAAAGAGAACATTACGAGAACACAAAGTCTTTACCTAACCTTAATTCACAGCTGCTAGGCGACCGAGCCCCCCTAAATAGCCCAACACAACGAAGCACTCAGACATTCACAAAAAATATGTGCTGATAAGTGCCTGACAAATTACAGATCTGGTATTAGTAAAAAAGAAAATTGCTGTCTCTGGAGAAAAAGATTATAGCTGCTGTAAAACCAAGATGAATCTGTTCAGCAGTGTCCCAGTTTGTATTAAGAGGATGGCAATGTAGATTATGTAACCAAAGGCTGAACTGCAAATGTTGTTTTACTCCATGTTGTTCAAGTGGCAGGACAGGTAGGTGCACTTTCCCCCACACGTAGCGGTAAAGCCCATTGGCATTATAAAATAGGCTCCAGACACACAGTACCACTATTTGCAACATAATGACTTTAGTGTATGAATAGTGTCTCTTTTTCATCCACCATCCTTCTGTCTCTCTCTCTCTCTCTGACATCTGTCTGTCTCTCTGATATCTGTCTCTTTGATGTTTGTCTATCTGTCTCTCTGACATCTGTCTCTCTGAGGTCTGTCTGTCTGTGTGCTCAGCAGGGAGGAGGCAAGGGCTCCTTCTGCATCTTCTCCTGGCTGCCCTCTTCCTCGGCCATCATCATTGCCAACCAACCCTGGCTGCGATTGGTCCTCACTATGACGACCATGGCCCTCATCCTGGTGATGGCCGTCTTCAACATGGTGAGATGCCCCTTTATTACCACACAATGTTGGTGTAAGTTGGTTTTGACAACATTGGGAGCAACTAACTCACCGACTGAAGTGAACTGTAAAAGTGAAATATGAATCCCTGTCAAACAGTGTTTGTTCTTTATCCCTCAAACACCCCCCCCCTCCCTTCCACTGGCCAGTTCTTCTTGGAAGACCAAATGCAGATGCCATCCCTGTCTGTGAATCTCACCAATGACAGCGAGTCCCAAGGCCCAGCTCACATCGAGGGAGACAACAAATTCTATCTGCCTGTGAGTTATACCATAGACGTGCACATTTGTCTGGATCGGTTAGGGTTAAGGGCTCGACATGCGACTGCTTTTGTCCAAATCAGGCTTGTGCCAATTAGCGATTGGATCGTATATTGTCAATTGAAGGGATGACAATTTATTTGTCCTACGCCTAGGGCGATTTTAACTAACTTACTATCAGAACTTACTATAAACAGAGCACACGTAGATTCCGTCTGAATAACCTCTGCCTCATTCAAAATATTACTTTTAAGACGCGTGTTACAGCATGCGCCGAAACGCAAAATAGGCTTGAATAGACACGGCGCATGCACACATTCGGCAAAGCAGGGCAATGTACGGTGCTTCGCAGACAAACGCGTCTTAAAAGTTATTTGCAAATAATGGGTTTACCCGCCTGGACTACTTTGGATTATAGCAAGTAACAAATGCAGTCATATCGTTGAGTTGTGAACGTTTTTTTCTTTTAAATATATCTTCCACTCGATGTTGGGTGAATGGTGAAATAACAGGCAGGAAGCGGAGAGCTACGTTCAGATGGGGTCTACGTGTGCTCTGTTGGTAGAGTCAGATCTCTAGAATCTGTACCCTACTGTGCATTTTAGAGATGTTTCTGGTGGAGCAGAATGTCCGACTCTACACGGAGGTTAGTTGTATCAGGTATCAACTTTACTAGGTGTCTTCTACGGTAATGACATATGTAACATTCCGCCCCCCCTTCAAAAGGCAAAAACATGGGTAGACTGGCAGACACTTACATTGCCATGTAACAAGCTATGTGCTAACTATCACCAGAGTGTGTCAAAAGCCAGTAGCATAGCCCCTGAGATGACCCGGCCGGGATCGAGCCCGAACTGGCCGTGCAGCGGGTTCAGCTGAGTGTTCAGCCTGGGCTGGAGGCTGCTCAGCTGGGACATCCAAGTAGCCTGCTATAAAGCCTGAGTCAATGTTAGGCCCCAGGTCCGTGGCAGCAGATGGTGGCACTTTCTGAAGGCGGCTCGCATGCCACCTCGATCCATCGGACAGGAGGATGTAGCTGGCCCCCGCTGAGTGGCGACCTGCATAGGCCTGGACAGAACGACAGCACCTTGTGGTTCCGGTGGGTTCGGCGGACTGGGACCCAGTCCAGGACTGCGCTGGAGCTGCAGGAGCCCGCAGCCGATTCAAGGGTAGCTGTATCTCACGCCCCATCATGAGGGGTGCCGGAAAGATGCCGGTAGTGGAGTGCTGCGTTGCACAGTTGTGCAACAGGGTGCAAAGAAGGGCCATAGAGAATGCGAGCCCTCAGCCAGGTGAGCTCTGATGCTGTTCTTTAGATTCTGGTTCAGCTTCTCCAGGCCCCCATTCGTCACAGGGTGATAGAAGGCCGTGTGGATGTGCTTGATGCTCCTGTCACCCAAAAAGGCCACAAACTCTGTGGAGATAAATTGCTCGATTGCGGGGATGCAGAAGATACATTTGTCCTCGTTCAGTGTGTGGTTGTGACTGACGATCACGTCAAGGACCCGACAGAAGAGTTAATTGTGGAGGACAGCTACTGAGATGTGCACCACGATATCATCCAGGTACATCACCACCCCGAGAATACCTGTGGAGATGGTGGCCGTAATCTTTTGGAAACAGCTGGGAGCGGACCTTAGCCCAAAAGCCATCCTTGTGTAGCGGAACACCCTGGCGTGGATGACAAAAGCGATGAGGTTCCGGCTGTCTGGATGCAGTGGGACCTGCAGGTAGCCCTGGCGGAGATCATGCTTTAAGAACGTGGTGACGCTGTGAAGGCACTGTGTAGTCAGCTCTTCCGCTGTAGGCAGCTGGTACTTGCCTGGATTGAATGTCTTGTTAACAGTCCTGAGGTCGACAAACAAGCACAGGCACCTCAACTTCTTCATAGCTACCACCAGCTTGGAGCTCCAGGGAGCAGCATTGACCAGCTCGATTATGCCTGCCTCTAGCAGCTTCTGGAGCTCCACAGCCACGAAGGCCGAAGGGAATACGGCGTAGGGGCTGGATGACTGGGCGCACGTCAGGGTTGAGGAGGGGCTGGTGGTTAAAAACCGAACAGCAGCCCAGTAACGTGAATAGGGCAGGCCATAGTTGTTGCCATGATGAGCCGACATGGTTGATGGTTAGTCCACTGCTATCCAGGAGCGCAAAACGCAGACTAGAGAACCATAGGTTCAGAAGTCCATGAGGTTTGCACCGTGGCGTGACATTTGGAAGGTGACTGTAGGTAAAGTCTTATTAGCATAGCACACTGTGAAGCTGAGAGCATCTACAATGTAAATTGTAGATGTCGTCACGTCAGAGCTCTCATGGAGGGAAACTGGGCTGGATGACCATGAGTGGTGCTTCCCTTATCGTGTCCTAGGGAAGAGGACGGTTGTGGGAACATAAACTCCATCGTCATCACCAATGTTGTGATGGAAATAGAGTGACTCTACACGGAGGTTAGTTGTATCAGGTATCAACTATACTAGGTGTTTTCTTTAAAGATTTTATGGAATTTTACTAGCCCGCGCTCAGCGGCAGGAAGCGCAAGCTGCCGGCGCTAAGAGACATTCCCGCCTTGGTCTCTTCAATCAGCACCTTTTCCCCGCCCCATGTTACAGAGCGCATGCCCATGCGCTCCTCACGTGAGAATGCACAGCAATCATTCAATCCTTGTCAGCACTTCCTTACCTTATAAATAACCTGTCCTTTTCTCACCAGTCGCTGACTCTTCCCATGAACAAGCCTGCTACCGCCGTATTCTATCGTATCGTCCTGGAGGAACGTCCTCCAGTGGATTTGTGTTTAGCCTTAGCCTTTGGTAGATTCTTAGTTATCTTTCAGTTATAGTTTGTTTTGAATCTTGTTGATTTTATAGGCTTTATTTTTTCCTGGTGTCTTTAAGGCAATAAAGATCCCTAAAACACTTTTGGACTCTGTCTCACTCTCTCTCTCTGAGCCTGGGTCCTGGTTAACCAAGCGTTACAGATACGCTTCAAGAGGTTGGCGTCAACCGGGTCAAAGTTGAAATTGTTCAACTATGAGTGCAGCGCAAATGTGGAAAATGGGAGCGGTCCGCTATGCCCAGGTTATTGTCAGCACTAGGTTGGTCCTCAATGCTCAACTCCATAGGCATACCTTGTCAACACTGGCAATGCTGACCCTCAACGCTCATCATGAGCTTTAGGCTTACTGTATGTTATTTGGGTGAAGGTTAGGGTGGTACTGTATGTTTCCTACATTAAACAGTGGGGGATTGTTAGGTGTCCCAGCCCCTCAAGCCACGTATTTATTGTAAAATGAAATGTATAATAATAACATGTATATTTGTGTATTAAACAGTAAATGTACCGAATTCTTCACATTATCTGATAATATATAATGTGCATTGAGCAATAGCCTCATGATGCACCTCATGTCATGAAAATAATATATGTTGTCCATAAACTAAATATTGATTCCTGTATATGTGGTGGTGATATGGTGATAAAATTTGCACAATCTTATTGGAAACATTACAGATTATAGGGCATTTATTCTGGGTCTATTTGCCTCTTCATTATCTCTCTTACTCTTTCCATTATCCTTATCTCCCTCTATCTCTCTCTCCTTTATCATTTTCTCTATATCTCTTTCTCCATTATCCTTATCTCTACCTCTATCTCTCTCTTCTTTATTCTTATGTCCCACTTTGTCTCTCTCTCCAGTACTTTATCTACTGCTGTATCCTGGGGCTGGTGTCGTGTTCTGTGTTCCTGAGGATCAACTATGAGCTGAAGATGGTGGTGATGCTGGTTGCCGTGGTGATATACAATGTCATTATCCTCCAGACGCATGCCCCGCTGCTGGACGGTTACAACACAGCGCTGTACCACATGCAGACACTGGATAGGTACACACACACACACACACACACACACACACACACACACACACACACACACACACACACACGGACAGTGTAAAAGTACACAGACACACACAAACACACACACACACACACTGGATAGGTACACACAAACACATGTGTGTTCAGAACAGATGTCTGAGGACACACAGACATGCACGCACGCACAAACATGCAGCGCGCACACACAGACACCGGAAATATTGTTCTTATGTGAACAAACACACCTACAAAAACACAGACACACAAAACACACAAACCTTAAAGAAAACACACACCCCCTGCAAAAGTGTATAGACACACAAAACACACACATACACATACCTACCAAGACCCACATACACACACATAAAAACATGTACACACAAGAAACACTCAAACAAGCACCAAAAAAAAAATTTAGTTGCGTAACAGGCACTGAGCCAGTCTGTGGTCAGACTGGGGGCCATGCCTGTCTTCATAAGGAATGCTACACACACAAATACACACACACAGTCTTCGTAAGGAGCACTCTGGAGGACACACACACACACTAATGCCAGAGATGTAATTTAGCGAGCCAGTGGAGTAGACCTGATTACTAGCTTTCTGAGTGAGTGCAGAGAGACAGTAAAACACAACGACCAAAGAAACATGCAGAAATCCCATTCAAATCACAACCATATGATCTATCCATCTCCCTTTCTCTGTATCTGTACCTCTCTCTCTGTATTGATACCACTCACTCTGTATCTCTCTCTCTCTCTCTCTCTCTCTCTCTCTCTCTCTCTCTCTCTCTGTATCTGTACCTCTCTCTCTGTATTGATACCACTCACTCTGTATCTCTCTCTCTCTCTCTCTCTCTCTCTCT
>JAOPJO010000103.1:12944280-12961879 GCA_027123675.1 Molva macrophthalma
CACACACACACACACACACACACACACACACACACACACACACACACAGACACACACACACACACACACACACACACGCAGACGCACACAGACACAGACAGACAGACAGACATTATTGAAGATAATGAGTTTGTGATGAATAATGCTGGGACTACTTCATCCAGTACTGCAACTCCGATCAGAGAGTAGATAGGGAACAGTTCTTGTTGTTTATAAAAAGTTGAATGATTGCCATCAATACAGATGTATCTTCAGGATAATGTTCAAATATATGCTTGAATAACGACTGAATAAATGAATAAAGAGTGAATGATGAATGAATGGTTTCTGTAAGCCAGAACAAGAAATATACAAATAATTATTTGTTACTATATTTAAACACTAAACACACCAGGCTTCAGTACTCAAGCAATATCACATTAGTGCCATATAAACATAAATACGTAATAAAATATTAGCTTAAGCTTTACTCGTATTCCACACACATAAACACGGTGCAATATTACACAACCGCAACAGGGACGTAATGTATATGCAAATACCGTCTACACAAGGTGCTGGCTTATATACCTCTAATCTCCCATTACCAGACATTCAGCGATCTCTCAGAACTACCAAACGTCTGCCAATTTCTGAAAGCAAGTTAATTGTTTTAACGGCAGCGAGAACAGCTAACAAAACCTTTTTTTTTGCAACAAAACCTGAGAGAATGTCTTCCGTCTATAGTTGAGCAAAGTGTAATTTATACCACATAAACAAACGGTAGAATATGTGGATTTATACGTGGACTAGATTAATAATAGCCATATACAACACACATGCTAGATTACATTTTCAACTGTACATTGATATATTTGCATGTTTTTATTTCTCTTTCAAGTAAACAAATGTACACGTTGCTGTTGCTTTGTTTCCGATCAGGAACATGACCGCCAGTACACACACATAGGTACAATGGTGGAGTTTGCCTTCGCCCTGGTTGGAAAGCTGGAACTCATCAACAGACACTCATTCAACGACTTTCGTCTCCGAGTCGGTAAGAATTTAAAGTTTATACTTTTTGCTTTCATTTGACATGGTCTGTTACATTGTCATTTACAGGTCCAGTTGTTTCCTCTCTGGTAGGGATCAACCACGGGCCGGTGATCGCTGGGGTCATCGGGGCCCAGAAACCGCAGTACGACATCTGGGGGAACAGTGTGAACGTCGCCAGCAGGATGGAGACCACCGGGGTCCTGGGGAAGATCCAGGTGGGTGGAACACATCACACACAAGACCTTATCCCAGCAGTAGTAGTCCTGGACTGGATCAGGTCTAACTTGTCCCCTCTTTTTGTCCCTGGGTCACCTGGGTTACTTGATCCCACTCACGGTCGTCATGGTGACCCCAAACGACAGGTGACTGAGGAGACGAGTCAGGTCCTGGTGACACTGGGCTACATGTGCTCGTGCCGGGGCATCATCAACGTGAAGGGGAAGGGCGAGCTGAAGACCTACTTTGTTCACACCGAGATGAGCCGCTCACTGTCACAAGGAACCATAATGCCTTGAACGCTTCGTACACACTCACTCAAACACATACAAACCCACACACACACACTCACAAACACACACTCACTCAAACACATACAAACCCACAGACACACTCACTCACACACACACACACACATAAACACACACTCACTCAAACACAAACAAACCCACACACACACTCACTCACACACACACATATAAACACACACACTCACTCCTGCACTCACTCACACACACACACACACACATACGAACAAACAACACACACACACACATACACACACTCACACATACACCAGATACTTGTTGGCACACTTAAAAAGCGTCATTGCTCACTCACAAACACACAAACGGTGTTTGTGGTGATTTTTTGCATTTGCAAAGATTGTACTCAATGGTACAGTGGGTAGGCAAACTATTTTAGATCATCCATTTTTAGCTGAAAAACTAAAAAGCTGAAGCAAAGTGGAATCACAGGCCAGTTGACCTGCCTGGAGGACATTGCTTTGCTTTTGACGTGGTGTGTGTGTGTGTGTGTGTGTGTGTGTGTGTGTGTGTGTGTGTGTGTGTGTGTGTGTGTGTGTGCATGGTGTGGTGTGGACCATTCCATCACACCACCTGTACTGAAGTAGTGTGAGAAGGGCGTGGAGCTCTTTGGACATACCTGAAGCGCTTCAGAGCCTCACTGTTCTAGCCTTGTTAAGTGCAGTGTGGGTGGCGCTGTGGCCCCGTCATCTGTTTGATTTTCCTCTAAATAGGCAACGCAATATTCAATGTTTAGCATTCAATGCCAGCGTTATCCAGTGTGGTGGGTGAATAGTAGTAATTCTAGCTGTGGAGATGTGAGTTTAGCAGGAGAGACCAACAGCAACTGCAATGTTTGTACATTTTCACTGCTGTCATTTTGTAATGCATTAAATATTTGTAAATATGTTGCCATTTTCAGTTTGTGTCTTTTTTCAAGTCTCATGAAAACAAGTTTAACACAAATTACTATTTCAATCAATTTGATTACATTACATTATTTTCATGAATTTGTAATTATTCCCTTTAAAACTTCTGTACATTACAATGTAAATCATTTTGTGACATAATGTGAACATAATATAATACAGTTCACTGTGTTCCTGGCAGAAAATGCACAGAAAGGTAGAATAGATGTTGAAGCTTGATGAAAATAAAGGCAGTTTGGTTTTTGGCTTGGTTCAGTAAAGAATCCTTGAAGCTCTCTACTTTTTGACTAAGCTTTTGTGATTAGATCATTGTCCAACTTTCTTTCAGCTCATTTCTCTTATTAATACATAGTTGGCAAATACATTGAGTATTTCCCAGAAACAAAGTTTCCAAAAATGTAATATCATGGAACTTTGAACATTATTATTTATTTGTCTTTAACTTGATAAAAGGTAGGATAGGCAATACATTTTAGATCATTTTTGGTCATATTTGTTGAAATTCTCTTAACATCCTGACATTAATCTTTAAATCAAATGCTCAGACAAAATAAAGAAAACAAAATTGGTATCTGGCTGTCATAGGCCTGTGATAAGCACGTCCACGTCTGTCTACCTATACCCGGCTACCGGCACCCACTCTGCCCTGCACTCACTGTGCATGACTGGAGTCTTCAAAGGGCAGACCTAGTGCTATAGCTAGAGAGCTAGTCTCTTGTTTTTGGGGGAGGGGCTTTGGAGGAGGGCCTGAAAGGAGGGGTGAGATTTTTTTGGTTGGATACTTTCAAAATCGAGCTTACTCTGGCCAAACTGCCTGCCCTAAGTAAATGGGAAATGTGTGCTTTAAGGTTTTCTTTTTCAATATTTCAAACAAAATAAATACTTGTTTTAGGGGCTGTATGTGATGAAAGATAATAGGATGTCAGTGTGGAGTGTGTGTGGTTGATGGTTTAAGCAGCCTCACCTGGCCCAACGCAGACTGATAAGACTCTGGGCCTGGATGAGGCTGCACACCTGTGGTGCATTGGAAAGTCCATTCAACCTGCCATCACCACACACACTCAAGGAGATATTTGACATGGCAATAAATACATGCAATGAACCGTTTTTCAACAACAACCTGTGTCCTGGGCGTCGTCGGAGCCCGGTAAAGCCACCTATGTGGCGTGTGGCAACGGAAAATTGCTAATCAACTCACAAGTTTATGCTATGCACATTTTGGCTTTCTAGGCCTTCCTGCTTTTCCTTTCCAGAAACGGATTAAAGATTGAACTACCTGATACAAGTAAAACATTTGTACTACAATACAATTTAAAAGGCTTTGTTGACCTACTGACCTATTTCTGTAAAGTTTCAATGGAAATTATGGAAATTATTTAAAAACAAAACTGCGATGTCATACTGAGCTTTTCTACACAATTTATTTTATATCACCAATGGAAACCCTTATTTCCAATACACCACAACACTGACACACCATAATACTTTTAGAGCTCTCAGTATGTCACTGTTGTTCAAACCGGGACCACATCTCCATATCCCTCGGCAACATTCCAGGTGATTCCATTCTTCCGGAAGAATTCTTTCTTCATGTGTAACACGTGGACGAACTGCTTCCCGGGCTGGTAAAGTGTAGGTGGTGGGCGACGACCGTACTCAGAGGACATCCGCACTGGCACAACTCGGGACCTCTCCTAGGAGAAGAGCAGGAAGGAGTCAAACAGGAGGGTATTACACAAATACAAAGTCCCTCCTGAAGATAGTGAGGATCCGTTATTTTTGCATGTGTTCTGCATCTGCTGATCCGTTTGTTGAGGTAAAGCGGATCAGCAGATGACTTACAGGGGGGCTGTCGCGCTTGGCTATTTTCTAATATAAGAGAGTACTGCTTCGTACATGTGTTGTGAAGAAATCAACGTTTTCCTCAAAACGTTTGTGGAGAAGTTGGACCACTGACGTCATGTTTCAAAATCTCCCAATGGAGAACGCAAATCCCGACCGATGGTCCTGATGTTGTTTTTTGCGGAAACAGATGTTAGAGACTTTTAACACAACACGCATATGAAGCAGTCTCAAATTATACAATAGTGAGTGTTGCCCTTTTAAACAGGCTAATATCTTCTATCCCTTAATGTTTCAATATTAGTCATCAATGTGTTTGCCATAATGCAACACAAAAGATGACAATTTGAATTTAATACATTTTATGCTGACATGATTCAACAACAAAATTGTTGTTTAATTGAACTCCATCGACCCATTTGAGTAGCTTTACTTCTTTGAAAAGGCAGAGCATCTGCATAAGGAGCACATGGATAACCCGTACATCAGCACATACACCAGCAGAGAGAGGCCTACATATCCAAACATTATGGAATCCAATTTACTGTTGATGGAACAGAAGAAAAACACAATTACAGAGCCTTTCCTCCAGACTCCTGTGTTCCCTACAGGAGCTGTCACCACCCACTGGAGGCCAGCCACGATCCGTTCTGTAATCACTGACCCCTCCAGGCACGTCAATGTTGGTTCCAGTCATGCCATTATGGTTTCAGTGACCCAGAGATGGTCCCAGTGTGCTGTGTTACCTGACAATTGTAATTACTTTAATTGTTATCAGACAGCACACACGTCTTAAAACAGTTACCTTGCAACACAAATGACAAGCCTGTGCATTCAGTATGTGATGTATATGAGTGAATTATTACTTCAACAGTAGTGGTAACAATGCCTTCGGTTCAGCCGAAGCCATTGAATTACATCCAATTAATTATTATGTTTTACAAAGTACTGTTAACTGCTAGCAGGGCAGGTTTGTCATCATGACAAAGACAGGAAATATAATAACCCAAATGTTTGTTTTATTGTGCTCCATCAACCTATTTGAGTAGCTCTTAGTTCTTTGAAACGGCAGAGCATCTGACCAGCATAAGTAGCACATAGATAACCCTAGATAAGCAGGGATAGATAAGCAGCATAAATAAGCAGGGCAGCATGAACACAACGGATAGGACCCAAAAGCAGACATTAACTGAAATTTGTATTTAATAAAAGGTAACACAAACCACAGTTCCATGAACTGGCACGGTAAAAAACAACTTGAAAAACAAAAATTAGAAACATTTACAAAAGCACATGACAACTAAAACAATACAGGGAATTAAGCAATTGCAGGGCAGATGGGAGTGGCGGGTTCTGGAAAGCAAGGAGGAAACTGAGGGCATCTGGTGGCTGGTGGAGTATAGCAACTTGGCTGAACTAAAGTTCAGCTAAGTTGCAGCTAATTGCAGCTATCGAAAGGGACAGAGCCAAACTGTGTCAAGAGTGGGGTCTCTTTTTATTGGGTTTGTGGTACAGTCACCCTTCTTGGGCCCAATTCCAATTCACCCCTTGCTCCTACCACTTAAGCCTACCCCTCCATTTTGCCGCGTTAAGCGTAGGGGTAGTGTGTCCTGATTCTTGTTTGGATAGAGGGGTAGGGCCAACTGGTAGTACTCCATGGCCCTCCAAACTATATTTCCATTTTTTCGTACATTTTTTAAACATGCATTTTGTACTTTACTGTATACATTACTGTATCACTTCTGATCTCAAATTGTTTTATGGTTTGGTTTTCCTTTAACACTGCCTTTTTATTGACATTTGACTCTACCAGGCTATAAGACATTTTAGTCTCCTCTTTTAATATCTCTGAGCTAGTTTTCATTATAAACATCTGGCAGTCACATTCAACTCTCACTAATACATTTGAGAGCATTATCTCCCAAACTTTTTTTCTGGAGACCAACTTTTTAAAGTGAGTTAACAGGCTCACATTAGTTTTATCTCGGTAAAACAATGTATACCCAACAGGCTTTTAAAACTTTATTATAGAGTGTAAATACACATTTGTTCTTCAGTTAAACAATAGGCCTACACGTCAACACGTTTAAATATCACTTTCTTTATAAATTATATAAAATAAATGTATTTAACACAGGCGCAAATTTGTGTACTATTATTAGTAGGCTACAACAAATATAATTAAGCCTATAGCAGCCTTTTATATTGGATTCATCTTATAATAATTATCAGGGCAGCACATTTAATACCAAACGCAGGTTGTTTTAAAGACATATGATATTCAACAGTCTATATTATTTTTACTTGTACACCTGCTAATCAATGCGATAAGTGAGCATGCTCTTCTTTTTTTGTGAGAACATAAATCCCATTTCACATGCTTGTTGTGAAATTGTTTAAATGAGAACGCCTTGCTTAACACCCCCACCGAGTGTAGATTTATGAGCGTTCCGTACGCTTTTGCATTGGGCAGAGAAATGCTGCCGTAATAATCAACTGAAGGTGCTTCACTGGCTGTGCTGCGTCCACCCCTCCAGAAAACGCCGTGCTTCGATTCTCAATGGCGAACACTATAGCGCCAATGAACTCACCACTTTCACCGATTAATTGCGACACTCGTTGTACATTGGTTGGTTGTGGTTATGAAATAGATTTTTTTTGCCTAGGCCTACAAGCGAGTGCGCCCCTGTGGTCTATGGAGAAGATATAACGGCACGTTGACTTGACCTGGATGGCGACGTGATGATGCATTTTCATTCAAGTAAAGGGGGCCCCGCCCCCTTGTGGACACAAGATGTACCACAGATGAAAAAAATCTAACATTTTGCAAATGTATTTAGCGACTCAATTAAAATCCTGTGCCAAGTCTTTGGGAATGGATGGTCGATAGTGTTTTTAGATGAATTGGGATATAATGAAGCAGCTGGATGTTAAGGCACTAGCATACCTCTTTATAAACATCCAGGCCTCTGCCCTTGTTGTGCGCTCTGTCATCCCGGTGCACTTTGTTATCGTAACCTTCTGTCTGGTGGACGATACGGTCATACATAAAGAGCTCCGGCGCCTGCGGGAATAATATATATAGCATTAAAATTGTATATAGTACAGTATTAAATATGAATAATTACCCAAATCATGGGTCTTCATAGCTGAAGCTGAAGACAAGGCGGAGCATAGTGAGAATATCATGCGCCCATCAGCCAAATAACGGTTGTTTCATCAGGTGTAAATACGCCCTCTCAGGCCTATAACTAGCACAACCCATAACACATCTTAGCGAGTATTAAACCTATGTCACCAGTAGTGGTCAAAGGTTATCATAAAAAATACCTTGGAGTCACTGTTACAGAAAGTAACCTGTTTCTCTTCCTTTCTGCGCAGTGGAATGTAACTGAACACAGACAGAGTGGAGAGCGGCCTTGTTTGAGACTCGAGCAATGCATCCATAGTGTAAACCGAATATGTCAAAAAAACAATGAAAACTACATTTATGAGCTGGAGCGTTAAGGTTACTCTTAAGTTCACTCTTCTTTCCCTTCGATTGGCTTCGATCCGCCACCAGGCACCAGTTTGGCGTCTACGGTTGCTATGAAACAAACTGCCCGTGAAATTACTTTCATATCCGGTCCGTGTGTATTCCATCCTGCCTGCAAACAACATTACTTTCTATATACGATATTTGTGAAGTGTTGAAACAATCTGAAGATTTGAATGTCTGAACCTTGTGTGTGTGGGTGTGTTTATTTGTCTCCTCTTCCAAATAATTCTCGCATTGAGGTTTAATCAACCCCCTCACTTCGAAACACACGAATGGGAGCCGCTGCTCAGCAGGGAACGAGGGTTGGGAGAGTTGGATGCGTCCACAACAGTCTTTCGCAGGGCCAACGGCCCTCGGATAATGAAGTACGAGTACAAATGTAAACAGTAGTTGTAGGCATATTGTCCATCTTGAAGCCTGGCAGTAATCACTTGACATTTAAGAGTGATCACGCGCGCGTTTGCGTGGGTGTTGCGCGACCTGCTGGGCATTTATTTGAAAGCTTCATTTTCTTAATTTACAGAAAACGAATAATAGAAAAAACGAATAGTTAGATTACTCTGTGACCTATAGAGGGGATCCACAGGTTAAAAAAACCCAATTTGAAACCGTTCTCTTCTACAGTTCTCCAAATTAATTGAATAAGATGAAGCCTAATTCTTAAAATGCCTACACTCCATACATTGAAACACGATCAAACAACTTAATTGCGTACTTTAGGCTAAATAATTCTTTGAATAGTATTTTATTATAATGTGTTCTTTGACCAATTTACCACTTACCAAAGGCTACCTACTATACTACATGTTGACTTATTTATTTATATTTGTATTATGCTTATAATATCAATTCTGGTCCGTGCACGTTTTGATTCAATCCAAAGTGGAAGAAACCCGATTCATTAAAAAAGCGATTTTTTTAATGAGACGCCAAAACGAAAATGAGTCGAATTCTCCTCGTCCTGTTTATAGGTACAATACAAAAAAAAAGACAAGGTAGAAAAGGTCCAAACAGCTAGTTTTGTGATTTTTATATAAACCTAGTCAGCCAACTGGCAAACTCACTCCATGCTATCACCTGAGACACAACAATAATTAATTCATCAGTAGTCAAATTCACCCCACATATACATATAGTTAGAACATTTAGGCTATTCAACTGGGTTAATTGTCCTTGAGATACTAGAAGTATTACGTTATAATTGGTATTGGTAACGGCCGCACTTGCACTATGCAACACGCAAGTACAATTAAGACTGTCACCACAAATTACGTAGGATGTCATTTTGGCAAACACCTACTGGAAGCGCGCACTTACATGTTGAGCCGATAGGTGGTGGGAGAGATAAGTCTGTTAAAGATATCCACACCGTTGGAGTAGAGGAAACCTTAATTAAAATAAAGAATTTATTTTAATTTAGGATTTCCTCTCGCAAATAACTAAACATATATAACCACAGACACGTCTCATCCGAATAATCACTCATCTGAATTCCTATTATTTTAATCACCTTTTCCAACAGGACATTTTCATACGGAGAGGTCACAATACAATATATTCACAGCAACAATAGATAGATTATATGCGAGATAAGGTATGGAGCCTTTTGCCCATTGATCACCCATTGCCTGCTCGTTTCCGAAAGCTTACGGAGATTCACCGAAAAGCGACCCAGCCCCTCCTGTGGCCCATTGCCCCCTCCTCCCATCGACAGTGACTCTCCCCTCGGTTCCACTCCGAGGAAGGATCCCCTGGTACGGCGATAACATTCTAATTGCCGTACTCAAGATGGAGGTTTGCAGATAGCATGAATGATATCTGAACGTACTCGTAGCCGTCCGCTTCCCTTTACTAGCGCTTTTCGGAAGACCAGAGTGATTCGGACAGCTTGATACTCTGGAAAGAACGGGCTTCTACTTGGGATTTTTAGCTCCTGTTCATATTGGCAGCCATGAGCTCAGGGGAAGGAGGAGACGAGACGTCAAAAGACGCTGCCGATATAGCGGCGTTCTTCAAAAATGGTAAGCCAAAAACGAGTGTTCAACCGGAGCCGCTCCCGCCCGGCGTCGCAATTGACATTGTTCACATATGTGTTGACTTTTTTTTTTGTAGCTCGGGAGAATGGTGTTTGTGTTTTTACAAGAAAAAGGCAGTTTATAGCCGTTTTGGCAAACAGAATGAATAACAATGGGTCTCATTGGTTGTGAAATGGGGAATGGTTGCAACGGCTAGTATGTGCAGAGCCCTAAAATAAAAGGCCGTGCGATAATAAAGCAGGTAACGTTTGCCAGTAGCTAATAAGCTATCTGCTGACACCAGCGTCCCCCAGTAGCTAGCTTGAAAGCTAACGTCATTCCAAGTCTCCAAAGCTAAAGACCACTAGCAAGCTAATGCTCGCCTGTAAGTGAGTTTGCAAAGACGCCCTGTCAACCAATACACGTTTGTCGGACTGACGAACTGCAGTGATCAGACACGTGTCATTAATTCTTATGGTTCCTTCCGTTTTGTTGATACTTTTCTTCGCTGTCAAAAAATATGTCGCATGTAATGTAAACAATACATGGCGTGGCACATATCGGCCAGGCTGTGCTCTGTTCAGCACAGCTTTCCAGCGTTATCTAGGTCAAACTGTCTTTTCCACCAGACACGCGTCTCGCCATATACATACAAAAATCAAATACACGCAGTATGGTTACCTATTTATATATATACGACCAAAAGTTCGCCTGTTATTCACTCACTCGTGTGTCGTTTAATGTACAACTGTATTGCTAACAATTGCTAACTAGGCCAGTTTGTCAGCTATATCTGGGGCACGCAGCCCTGACATGGGCCTTTACACTGATTTAATAGGCAGCCGTAAGACCCAGTGGAAACATAGTCGGTAAACGATATCATTACCAAATTACATACTCTAAGTTTCGCTTTACTATTGCAAACTCCGGCACACTTAAGATCAGTTTATTTTGCTGTCCCCTAAGCTAGATCTGTGAGTATACAATAGCGTCTGAGGATAATAAGAGTATCAAGCTATTCAAGCGTATTGCGGCATTGCTGATACATTGAAATAAGAGCTATTAGGACGTGGAAGATATGAAAAGGCAAATCCTATTAACGGGCTTCTCGGTTTTAATGATGGAGAGGAGTAAACAATGACAAGGTATTGATATTCAGCCTCTGGCTCCTGCGGTTTCTTTCTGGATAATTAGTCACAGAGGCAAGTTCAGATGGCATTTCTTTCCGGTCTCGTCGAGTAGTACGTTCCTGCAATAGAGGAGGCTGCAGTTTCAGGACCGCATTTCCGGGACCCTAGATTTTCGTGACACAGCCTCGGAGACGCGAGTTTATTTTCCTACGGTGGCGAAGGAATCTCATGAGTAACTCGAATAATTAATGAAAACGTGATGATACATTACACGTATTTAACTTAATGCCTAAACTTCACCATATCTACAAATACCTAAACTAACCCTAACCGAAACCCTAATACCTTAACTTAACCATCTCTAACCTAATACCTCAACTTACCCTAACCCTAAACTTAACCATATCTAACCTAATTCCTAAACGTAACCATTTCTAAACGAACACAATTAATAACACAATGTATTCATTTAGACCTTATCTGAACTTCATTGGCAACGCCATCCTAGAAAAAAATAAACTCTCCTTCGGTACACATGGACTAGATGAACGAAAGTTGTAATTGTTTAACAATTCTGGTGTCTTGAATTGGACAGCCAATATAATATTAGCAAGCAGCTGTCTTTGGAGTAGGTCATAGGTCTCGTCTGCGGTACAATTAACATCAACGTCAATATAACGTCAACAACGTCAATATACCCTGCATGAAATATCTGAACATAGAACCTTTCTTTGATATCAAATCTAATTTAGCAGTACATTGTCTGTTTTATTTTGTGACTGCAAATCATAACCCTTCCAAAGCAGCTTTGTCACTGATATCAAGTCCATTTAGGCAGATCCCAGCACTATCCAGAGATTGGAAAAACAGTTCCTTTACTTTCACAGGTAACTTGCTTATTACAGATAATTCACATATTCAAAGCGATCTGGCCCACTGTTTATATTCACACATTTCCCCATAATGTCTGAATACATGCCACAACTTTAATGGTTGTCATTTTATTTTATTTATTGATTTCTTTGAAATTCATAGGATGTCCCCTCGACCTGACCCTTTCTGCACACTGCAGTATAACTCCTCTGTGTGCCTTAACAACATATCAGCCCAATAATACTAATATTAGGAATATCAAAATTGTAATTTTCCAACCAAACAACCTTGTTGGTCTCACCCCTGACAAGCTGAACTTGATGCCTGGATCAAAAAGCAAACGTGTTATACGTGTACACAAGGGTAAAGCATGGCGCTCCCTGTAATTTGAAATACATACAGACAATGTAAAGTATGACCCCAATTTTTGCAGGCTTTGCTGTGGAACTGGGGCTTATTATAGGACAGCTTTGGCTTGGTCCCCTCCTGAGAGCCCCCAGTGATGCTGATGTCACAGTGGGCACAAAGGTGGTGATTGACAGGGCCTATCCAAGTATGTGTGTGTTTGCCCGTGTTTGCTTTGTGTGCCCTTTGTGTGCTGGCAGAGATTATAGATGCCATGTAGCAAGTAGCAACCGATATTGACCATAAATATGCGACTACATCAGGCAAACAATAATTTGTCTCCTACAGGATATGTGGTATGTATAGCGGTTTTCTGCAAACACTAGAACTGTGTTTGCTGCCATCTTATCGATGTACAAGGTCGGCTCCCATTGTCTCAGAAATGTATTGTTTACTTCAATTGCACAGTGCTGTGACCAGGGATTCAAACAAAAACATACAAGCTGCTTTCATGTTTGGACCATTCAACATAACAAATGATATTAGTACTTTCCAAAACAGGTACTTTGGGGGTGGGGCTTGCAGCGCTGAACATCTCTGATTGGTCGAGAACTGGAAGCATTTTATTTCAGCCATTTCAACATCTGCAGCTGCAAACCGAAAGTTTTTTGTTCACTTCAGCATGCAGAAAATCACACACAGTCCTCTTACTGCATTAATAGGACATGTATGCATGTGTTGATCATTCATCTCGATAGCAGTCGAACATTCCAAGACAGAACAAGAGTCGAATGATGCGAGCTACATTCAAGGGAAGGGTAGTGATGAAAAGAAAAGCAAATCTCAAACGAGTTTGAACAAGTCTTTAGTTTGCGGATATGTGAAGCTCGTTCTGGACAGCCATTGATTTTAATGATGGTGTCCGAGAGAGGGTTGGGCCTCTCCGTATAACACTACAGTGTATGTGGATGTGTGGAGCTCCGTCTGAGCAGTGGTTTATGTGTGGGTTAAGCTCAGTATAACCCCACGTTTAATGTGTGGTGCATTTCACATACAACATCGCTCATTATAACACTCATACACAACGACGGTACTAAAAAAGTATCAAAGTTGCTGTGGGTCGTAACATGCCCTCCTCCTTCCTAGGACACATTTTCTTTTATCTCGTATAGTGTTCAAATTCCAGCTGAAACGGTGGATTCACTTACACTTTAACAACGGATCTGTGGACAAGCCTAGTTACGCCGAGTACTTATTTATTGGCTTTTTAGTACTTGTTTATTGGCTATTGGAGATGAAACTTGAAACCGAGTGTTTTTATATTTGTTTTTGATATTTTATATTGATATTGTACTTTTGTTTATTTACTGCACTATTGGATATTTCTGAAACTAGAAACAGTGTTGTTTACTTTCATATTTATTTAGTTTTTTGATATGTTTAATATCCATTATTCTTTGTGAGTAATTTATAATAATAAAAAATAATTTGTGAGTTATTTTGGGTAGACGTCTTTTTCAAAGAATATGTAGATAACCGTATATCGTGATACATATTATTATCAAGATATGAAATGAACCATATCCTGATAGAAGATTTTGTCCATATTGCACAGCCCTAAATTGAATCCTCTACAAACATAGGATATTTTGATGAAAGTACGGAGCAGATGCCTGTATTCACTGGCGATATGAGGTTGAGCGTTGAATCTTTGTCACTGCCGCGATTCTTATTGGAAATTGCAGCATATTCTCATCGTAACTGATAGTTGATGCAATTTTGTTGGTCAGATATTTCTCGCAGTATTTCTCACTTTTTCCAGTCCTTTATTCGTTGTGTGGGTGATGTAAAAGGACCTTCATTTGCCAAACCAGCGGGCCTCTAGACCGCTGTGGAAACGCAGACAACAAGGGGCTGAAGGAACCTTTCAGTCCCTTGAAATGTAGTTCCTGGGACTTGAAGCTCCATGTAATTTGGGTGGAAACACAGCTATATACAGTCTGTGTCAAGTCTGTTGAACCTGTATTATGTTAGGGATGGGTCAGAACAATCAAATGTTAGATTCGATTTTTTTACATTTGGACCGTTAATAAACACGAATTAACGGGCGGAACTAGAGGTGGTTCTGTAGGCACATTTTTGATTAATAATCATGCACAGAAAAACAATATACGCAATACACAATCATAAATATTAATATATATATATGCATACAACACAAACAAACAGCACCAGTATGCTAATTAGTGCGGAACGGGGGGTGGGGGGGGGTGTCGGCCTATTCTGTTGGAATAGGCTAACTAATGTCGTAGTCCACCTGGGCACACATCAAGAAAATAAAAGACAATTGAAATAGAGGTCTAAGGCCTCTCCAGATGTGCGGAATAGAGCTGGCGAACACTATGAGGGCGTGACTCCAGTTAGAGAAACACAGAGGGTAGGCAATAAATGTTTAAAAACGTTTATTGGAGAAGGAATGTGGTTCTAAAAGAAAACATGATGCAACATGTTTATTAATAAACAGTAGTGGTGGCGGTTCACAAAATCAAGGTACGGTTCATATTGCGGTTTTGGGGTTGTACGTTTTAAGTAAAGTAGGGAATGACACAAGTGCCTATATAAAATGTTATAGGGTTCTCCCCAAACAATGTAATAGTGTTGCTGTGCCACCATGTAACATATTAAAATAGGGCTGTAGCGACGAAGACATTTCATTTCTGAAACAGTCTTATTGGTTAAAACTATGGATGGAATGGTTCAAGTAAAAAATCTGAACGGTTCGGTTCGCAAGTCACGATTCGGGGTATGTATTGTTCGGTTCATTCGGTTCAAAGAAAGTGTTGCGCTGTGATTACGGTACCCAGTGAAACCTCTCAGTCTCAGATGGGGCTCAAGAATAACATTTTCTACTAACTTTTTCATTTGGTGACAGCAAATTTCACGTACCATCCCTCCGTGTATATTAATTTAAATACATTTTAAAACGTTTTTATCGCACAGGTGGTCCTTTTTTTTTTTTTTCTACTTTTCTACTTGAAATCTCTTTCCTCACGAACCAACTATTCACGCTGCTCCTCGTATAACAAAAAAAACTCTCCCTACTACTATAACAGGTACAAACCACCTTTTTAGTATTATGATAGTTTGAAGTACACACATACATTCAAAGCAGTGTTTTCATTGGAACCTACGTGGGTCGTTTTTCAATGGGTCGATCCGAAAGCCACTGACTTCCTCCACACAGCACTTGGTTGATATTGCAGTTTTGCTTTTTGAAGCGTTGTTTCAATTAACATGTGTTTTAACTATGGGTGGAACGGTTGCTATAACGGTTGCTATTGAACCGGCAAGTGTGGACTCCTGTGGGAGGTGAATACCCGTAGAGGAGACAGTAGTGTTCGGTTTGCAATGCGTTCCGAACATTGCACCTTGTACCCCGTATTGTAGGGCTCAATACACGTACCGTTTCACTCCTAGTAAATACGTGTATAAAGAGTACATTGATAAATAGAGTAGATATACATGAGTACTCGTTGGGATTGAGAACGTGTATTCTATCAGGTTTTTGGTATTTCTTGCATCCCTAGTGGATAGTAGTTGAGGGCAGGTCATCATTTCTCTTTCTTCTTTTAATCAGCCAGTCTTTTAAACTCATCAGAATATTCAAACGTGTGATTTGACAAACAAGCTATTAGCTAAAACACCAAGTGAACGTTCCACTCTGCTTCGAATGCACGTAAGTGCTTTCGTGACGTCAATGCCTGTCGGTATACTTTGAAGTCACGACCAAGGGACACAGGTGGCGAGGTGTGTGTGGACGTGTGGAGCTCTGTCTGGGAAGCGGCAGAACTATACAATGGAGTCAATTACCTATTTCAGTTGTGTAATGAACATTATGATTTACATTGACACTAGGGCTGCAACTAACGATTATTTTAATAATCGATTAATCTGTCGATTATTTTTTTCAATTAATCGATGAATCGGATAAAAAAAGAAACATTTGTAATTGCCGCATCTTTATTCAAAAACTGAACATTACTTCAAATTCACAGTGCAAACTGAAGTGTAAAAACAACAGGTTATTGCTCCAACGTCCCTGAGCTATTAAAAGTAATATTAAATGATAAAAAAAATATTAAAACATAACTGGAATAACACAAAAAAACATACAATGTATGATATACATTTATGTATATATCTACAAAAATGAAAAAGCGCCTTTCTTTTATAAAGTGGTTTTCAGTTGTTTAAAAGTGTCCTGATCTGTTCGAACAATAAATAAATGATAAAAAAATAAAGAAAATGCAAATTACCAATCTGTCCACACTGTATTTGTTTCAACATTAACATTGATATTAAAGCGGTCTTGCTTGGTGCTGTAACACACACACAAACTCACTGTTCACTTAACCGTTTTAGTCAGGAACTTTGCATTGCAATGCAAAAATGTAAGCATGTCTACATGCTCCTGGCTAAGGCTGGCTGTAACATCTGATGCTGTAACATCACCGTGGTGCTTCCGTGCCACGCCATATCGCTTTTGCAAAGATTGCAACTAACAGACTTTTTTTTTTAAGTCTGTTAGGTGCAATGTTTTTTTTCTTCTTTTTCGATTCGTTGATTCGTTGTTGCAGCCCTAATTGACACCTTGAGTGTCAATACCACAAAGGAAATATTAAGCTGTTTAATAAGTGATCTGGTTGCAAATATATAAAGTTAACTATAAAAAAAATCATGACTCAACTATAGGGAACATCAGATTAGTGATTAGCAAGTAAAAGCTTTAATCACACTATGACCGTGATATTATTTACAATAATCTAATTATTATTCAAAGAGTCCAAAAACACACCTAAATGTATCAAGAAACAAACAACAAAGCTGATGATTTCCCCTTCAGCAAATGATAATACTGAATCTGTGATCAGCATTGTTTGCTTCATTGTTGACATATAGCCGGTGCTTGTTGTTATAATAGTTTTGCTGACATTATCAGGTAATCCGGAGTTTCTCGTTTATATGCTTTACCTTTTGTGTGAATTGACATGGATTTGAAGCGCCCCTAGCGCAAAATAATATTTGTTTTTAAAGAGATAAGACGGAGCCCTCTCCTCCTCCCTCCACTCCTGTCTATATGCTTTACTCACAGGTGTGTGGAAAAAAATATAACGTTAGTTTCTAAAAAGATGAGACGGAGCTCTCTCCTCTCGTAAAAAAAATAAATATATATGCATCTTTTTCTCTTGGAATTGAGATCACGATTCTCAGACCCTTCTCATCAACAACTTTGTTTTTTGTCTGGCTTTGAAAAGCCTGTTCTGTGCCCAGGCAGTTTGAATGCAAAAAGTAAATGATTTGTATTCACATA
>JAOPJO010000103.1:12989666-12999924 GCA_027123675.1 Molva macrophthalma
TCTCTCTCTCTCTCTCTCTCTCTCTCTCTCTCTCTCTCTCTCTCTCTCTCTCTCTCTCTCTCTCCCCCTCCCCCTCCAAGCTCCCATTCAAAACCAAGGGAAATGCGTGCGTGAGAACAGAATTTCATACACTAGCAGATTTTTCTGAAATTGGCCGTGTTCTAGCTGCTGGCAAATTAGACCAAATCCACGTCCGAATCATATTATTCTCAGAGCGCGAACATGTAATGAAAGATTGGGATTTGAATACTGCTGTCATATTGTTTATCTGATCATGTTGTTTATCCCTTCTCTCCATCCAGCTTTCAAGCGCAATGAGGAGATGAGAGCTATAGAGGTGCTGCCAATCCTTAAAGAGAAGGTCGCCTTTCTGTCAGGTGAGTGCCCATCTGTGTGCATGAGCAGTATTCTGCAACAAAATGCCAAATCTGCAAATTCTAGCACACATTTATGATGAAGCCTGAGATTATAACCGATGAACATACGTGGAGGCAGTAGGGCTGGCCTTCAATGCAGAATTTCAAGCTTTGGATAATCCTCGGTTTTCTGAATGAATATATATATATATATATACATATGTCACGTTTTAATAAACTGTTCGTATTTACTTTTCAGTGTTATTTTATTAACACAAAAAGCAAAACTACAATATCAAATATTATTTCTGCCGGGATGCCAGTGGCTTTGGGATCCCCTCATCGCTCCACGTCCCACTCGGTTATGGCAGAACCATAACAGTTTCTTTCTTAACAGAGTCAGAATAGTTTCCGAGGACACACGGCTTCCGTAGTATGAACTTAGACCTGCTGCAAATCATCACAAAGTAAACAGGTGGTGTGAACATTGTGCAACGTTTAGAGGAAGTTGCACGGCCGGACTAGCGCTAATCGCTAACCTACAAAGGCACAATTGTGGGTGACATAAAAGGAAAAAAATATTGCTAACTATTTCAAATACTGAACTGAGATTTGAAAAAATAACAATAATTTGGGCTCAGCACGGGAAAACAGTCAAGGACACACACACAGTCTCTCACACACACGTGAAACATTTCCTGCTTAAAGCCTTAGAACTGCAAAATATTTTGGGAAGTATAAAATTATTTTATTATTTTATGACCTTTTTTTATGTTTCTCTTTATTGGCTGCATGTCTGCCAAAGCATCCCACTCTCCAAATCACAGGCCAAGCAAACAATAATCCATGGGATCATTTATACAACGCAAAAAACATGCATGCAATGTGCAGTTCTTTTGTGTGTGTGTGTGTGTCAAAGAAATGTAATATGTGTGAATGCAGCACCCAGTCTAACTCGGCCAAGGACAAGGGGCAAAACACAATGAATAGGATGGTCTATGACAGGACAGCGTTGCCATGGAGATGACTTGCACTCAGAGCCTGCATAGCTATGGCAGTACCTGCTAAAGCATTATGCTAAAGCATGTTTTTTTTCTGAAATGGGGGTGGGGAAGGGGGGGAACTGAAAAAAAACGGTCTAAATTGATTGCTTAGCTAATTAGGGATACAGGCCAAAACATGGATCCCCACAACCAACCTGCACACGCTAATTTGAGAGGCTGCCATCATTAGTTAGGTTCAACTGCTCTGGCATGGCACTAGGATCTCCCCAGTTGTTTGTTCTTCCAACTGCTGGGTTTCCTGATTCTGTGTTTCCTCCTCTAGTGAAGTGCTTTTTTGTAAATATTTTGTCTTCGATATTTACTCAATTCTTTGGTATTATTCGGTTTAAGTTATTTTCATGAACCCTGCTGGTTCTAGCATTTATCATTTTGTCGTATATTTACGTCGGGCACAAAGTGATTTTATAAAAAAAAAAAAAAAGGTCTGTCCAGTAACCTTGTGCACTTTTTGATTTGAAGATTGGTTTAAATCCTACAAGAAAGAATATCAAAAATGACCGGTCAACTTTCAAATAATCAGAAATCGGAATCGGCCTACAATATTGCCATCGCTGCAACGTTAGTGTGAAAACATTTACTCAACCTGTTTTACTTGTTCTCCCTTCCAGGTGGCCGAGACCGGCGAGGAGGTCCTGTCTTAACATTCCCGTCACGCAGCAACCACGACAGAATACGACAGGAAGACCTCCGCAAACTCATAGCCTACCTGGCAGGAATCCCTAGGTAGCGTGCGTGCGCGTGCGTGTGTGCGTGTGTGTGTGTGTGTGTGTGTGTGTGTGTGTGCGTGTGTGTGTGTGTGTGTGTGTGTGTATGTGTGTGCTGTAATTTGAAGGATGAGTGGATGTGAGTCGACCGGCCAAAGCTGAGATTTGTAAGCAGACGTGAGAGAGGCAGATGGGTGATGGAGAAAGAGAGAGAGGAAAAAATAGCAGATCGCTCAATCACCATCCATCTCTATACAGATATCTCTGTGTATCTATCTATTCATCTTTCCATCTAGTAGAATAAACAGTGCGGCAGCTTTAGCCAGGAAAAAAAGAAGTGGATTTAACTGAATTACAGATACAATGGATGAGTTGTCCATATATACGTGTTGCACTTCCGACGGGAGACGGAGAGAGGACTAATGAGAACACACCAGACACCAGCGCTATTCCACAGGGAGGAAAGGGGACGGAGGGAGAGAGCGAGATGGGCAGAAAGAAGGATTACAACCGCCAGAGCGGAGAGAGTGCGCATGTGCTCAGTCGATTGTGGGTGTGGGTGTAGAGAGAGAGAGAGAGAGTCAGGAGTATGAAAGCAAAATAAAGTGTCGCAGTAGCGAAGGCATTGCAGTGGATGCTGTGACGGACCAGTAGTTGAGCACAGGGAGATCCTCACCTCTCAGGTACTGACTCTCCTTCTTCAGAATGCTGTGTGTCATCTCAGTCTTTCTCCATCCTTTTCCATTGCTCGCTCTATCTGCTGGCGTCCATCAATCCTGTCATGGAGGGATAATCTCTTCTTCTCTCATCCTGGCATCTCTCTCCATCCCTCTCACTGTCTTGTATTTATAGATTTTTTTCGGTGGTGCCTTGTTTATCATCCTTTGATTTCTCTTGTCTCTCCATCTCCATCTCCACCACAAACCCCTCCTTCCCCTCTCTGATTTATGTGGGTCATGTTTGTTTTTTTTCCTCTTATTTTCTGTTCTACCTGTATATGCCGTACATCAGAGTATTTATCGTTGTCGCTCTCTGTTGTAAACAAATGTAGCCTTCAGTTAGCTCTCTCTCCAGCCATTTGGTTTAGGGTTAGGATTACTAGATATGTCCATTCTATTTTGGGAACAAAAAACACAGGCTTCTCATCTTGTGTGTGTGTGTGTGTGTGTGTGTGTATGTGTGCGCATTTGTGTGCGCACACGCGCGTGTGTATGTGTGTGTGTTGGGATGGCCGCGGTGAGTGTTGTTGAAAATGTCACGTTTAAGTCCATTTCTTTAGTATTCTGTATTGGAAGGTGAAGACATCATGGAGGGGTTGGTGGAGGGAGGTGAACACATGATACTGAATTGGATCAGCTGCACTTCAGTGTTTGATGGCAGCAAGTGTGGGAGCACACGTATCTCCAGTGTGTGGGTGGTGCGGGGTTGCTGGGTTGCTGTGCGCTCCACACAGTATAGAAAACTGCGTCACATCATTTGTTTTGATCCCCCCCCCTTCCTTTTTTGAATGTTTGTGTTTGGTATTCCTTTGGTCTGTTCTCTATATCTTGCTCTGTCTCTAGCCCTCTCTTATTTTCCCTCTCCCCCCATCTATCCATCTGTCACCATCACCACATGCCGATTACCATCAATTAATTACTACCAATTTAGGGGCTCGGAGCAAAAGCAAGCTCAGAAAAAGATCTAATTCAGCCAGCAAGATTATACAGAACCCCCAAAGACAGCTGGTGGAGCTGTACACCAAACAAACCAGGTGGAAAGTAACATTTATAGTTCAGGACTCCCTTCCCCTAACTTCCTTCAGGTAGAAGATATAGGGTACCCACAGCAAACGAAAAATATATTTGAATCAATCAATCATCCTACGATACAAGTTACTTTTTATTAGATATAAGTGACAGCTGCTGTCTTTACTATCTCTATTTAAGATACGTATTAATTGTTAACATAAGCTCTTCATCCCAACCTTTTATTACTACAGGTCCACTTACTTATTTCTTGTCTTTATCTCATGTATTCTAATCCATGGCAGAGGAAGTCTTTGGGTGTATGTATGTCTGAAGTTTTGTAGTTCCCAAGTGTATGCATGTCTGAAACCAAAGCTCAATTTAAAGCTAAAGATGCCTAATCTAATCTAATCACTTGCCTCTCTCCTGGTCTCCCTCCCTGTTTTTGTACGTCTGAATTACAATATGCATTTGCTACAGCCCTCTTTTCCCCCCTGTCCCCCAGCGAGGACGTGGCCAGACATGGCTTCACGGTCATCGTGGACATGCGCGGCTCCAAGTGGGACAGCATCAAGCCTGTTCTGAAGATCCTGCAGGAGTCCTTCCCCTCCTGCATCCACGTGGCCCTCATCATCAAGCCTGACAACTTCTGGCAGAAGCACAGGACCAACTTTGGCAGCTCCAAGTTCGAGTTTGAGGTGAATGTTGTTTTCCCCCCGTCCCTTTACATGGTGTTCGAACTGTGAAAGCTTGTTTTGGTAACATGGACCATGGCTGTTTGTTTCTTTTTTCCCAGTAAAAGTTAACGCTGCTTATAAGCGTAACATTTCCACGAGTTTAATCTTCACGCATCGCATTTTATTCTCTGCTCCAGTGAGTAAAGCTGCTATAAATGTTCTGAGAGATTATCATGCACTGCCAGATGTATCTGAGCATTTAGAAGATCATTATTTTCTATATACAAACATCCTCAGATTGCCAGAGCTCCTGATAATTCTCTAAATACTTCCAATGTCTAAGGAAGTTCCAAAATCAAGAATTTCAGTCTCTTAATGTAGTCATGATCTCTTAAGAAATGAGGACTTTCCCTCCTGATCTCAATCGCTCTATTTCCCTCTCTCTGTGTCTCACTCCCACAGACACACACACACACACACACACACACACACCACCACTTGCACCATCAGTCCATCGTGGAAAAAACACAAGCATCACCAAGTTGTTGGTGTCTAGGTGTGTATACGTGCAGGGATTCTGTCACCAATCCACACATTTTGCCATTCTGGAATGTTCCGGAAAGACGAGATGCAGTAGATACAAAAAAAGCCCACCACAAACTACACACAGCCTTGACCAAAATGTTATGTCAGAGAGAGAAAGAGGTCAATTATATATGTTGCAAGTGATCAGATAAGTGGAAATATATTTTATTAGGTCATCCTGCGTGTGTTCAGAGGTTTCTCATACAGCAGAGCAAACATATTGTTTCCCACGGAGCCCAGGGGCGCAAATCAATCGACTAGAACAACACTGGCCCGTCGCATCGGCTTCGTTCTTCATTGTAACGGTGCAAAGGTCCTTTGCCCAAGGACATCCATCACACTCGGAATTGACACTCAACCATCTGTTCTGTCTGTCTCTTTATCCGCCTCCATCTCTCCGTTTCTCTCTTATCATTTCTCATGTTATTCAATCTATGTCAGGGCTGGGCGATTCTTTCGGTTGAATTGATTAATTAGCATTTTCTTACCTTTCCTTCGGTTTGTTAAGCGGTTGAACCGCAAAACGGCGATTTCTAAGAGTCCCGGGAAGGAGGGGGTGTGTTACGACCCGCTGCACCTCTGTGATGCTCGTTCAGTAATGTCGTGGTGCGCGAGCTTCATGATGAGCGGCGTATATATGAGATGCCCCACACACCGTGGCGTTGCGCTGAGAAGCTTAGCCCTCACTCTGACGCAGACATAAAAATATATCGCTGCTCAGACGGAGCTCCACACAGCCGCGCGCCGTAGTGTTACGCTACAGTTGTCCGGGAAGCCCCACTCTCTCGCGGTCGCGTCATCAAAGTCAACGGCTGCCAGAACGAGCTCCACCGTCCGCACATCCACACACAGCGTGGTGTTGAACTTTCATGCCCGAGAAGCTTAACCCTCCCCTCGGACGCCGCATACAACTGCTGCCATGGGAAGACCGTGGAAAGCCAAACGGTTAAAGAAGACGCGATCTTTGAACACGTGTTAAAAGTCTCGTATTTCTGAACTGCTTTCCATACCAGGCTGTGCGCTACACACGTCCACACACACCTCGCCTCCGTTGTCCCCTGGTCGTGACGTCGAAGAGTACACTGGACCATAAATTTAGTTTTTGTTGTTTGTTTAGAGACAAACTGTAAAAAATCGAGGTTTTAATAGAAAATTGTCCATTAGTTTGAAAAATTGTGATTTTATTTTTAGGCCAAATCGCCTAGCCCTAATCTATATCTATTCATTTATCTCTATGCCTCTCTGCAATATTGGGGGGAATACATATATGTTATGATACACGAGACGCACACGCACACACACACACACACACACTGTTAACATCAACGCAGTCCATCAACCCCAGGTTTACACCCAATCAGAAGGTAGAGCGTCATCGCTCAAACCAATAGGTGTTGTTTGGCAACATGATTAACTGTCCCTCTCCCTCCTGACAGACCACCATGGTGTCGTTAGAGGGCCTTTCCAAGGTGGTGGACCCCTCCCAGCTGACGGCAGACTTCGATGGCAGCCTGGACTACAACCATGAGGAGTGGATAGAGGTAGGAGCAGCTCTCACTCTCCTGCCTGCTTGTCTGTTGCTCTCTCTCTACATGTCAGGTGGACCATGAATAAATAAGGTCACACTGACAAAATGTCTACTCCCTGCACTGCACATCGATTGAACAAGTTGGATTGCCCTGTATTTATGTTAAGATCCTTTAAAGATTTCATATTACTGTTATTCTTTTTTACAGTTTTGTCTTGACTTCATTCCTCATTTTTGTTGAATTTCTTGTCGGTCTTGACAATTGAAAGGTATGTGTCACTTGGTTCAGACAAAGGATTGTGTAATGGCGAGGGTGTTGGACACCCAGCAAGAAGGTTCTGGGTACTACCCTGATGTCTGCAGCACACCGGCCTTTTTCAAGGTTCAGCTCATTCTTGCCAGCATGAGTAGAAATGAACGGCTTTTCAAAGGTTATTGCGGTCTCAAGTAAATTACATATTTCATCCTTTGCAAGAAATGCATACTGCGCTGGCAGTGTATTGAGCCGGTGCTGAGCCCTTCCTGGTTCATTTGTGGGTACTGTTGACAGGCTGCGGCCTGCCGCATGTTTTCTGGCATGGTACATGCACCGTCACTTTGTCAGCGCGTGTGGGTCACGTGGGCGTGGGGGGGGGGGCTTGATGCCTTTGGAGCAGCGGCCCGAACAGGAAGTGTGTTTGTGCTCTGCGTCACAGGTGCACGTGGCCTTCGAGGAGTTCTCGGGTCACGCCGGCCAGATGCTGTCGCGCCTGGAGGAGATGCAGGAGACGGTGGCCCGCAAGGACTTCCCCCAGGACCTAGAGGGGGCCCGCCGGATGATAGAGGAGCATGCCGCCCTCAAGAAGAAGGTGATCAAGGCCCCCATAGAGGAGCTCGACACGGAGGGACAGAGGTACAAGACCACCGCAGCACGCCTTTATAAACGTCATTCAGCACATCGCCTCATTCCCGCTCTGACCACGTGGGACGACGTCTGCACCGGCCACCTCATTAGTACTTCTAGCATGATCGAGTCTTTCCGCAGACGCTTCTATAAGAGGTTTTCAATTACATCTAAACGATCTAGATTAGATTCTAGAGGCTACAGAGCAGGTAAAGGTCAGGCGTGTTCTCAGGAATGCCTATAGTTAGACTGCAGACATTGGGGCTCAAACCCAGAGCCTTTCGGTGGGAGGTCAACCACAATGCCCCTAAATAAACACAACATAACATTTCACATTCCCAACAAATGTGTTCGAGCTAGCATGCAGCTAACGAGCTAACCCCCCCTCCCCGCCCCCACCTCCCCCCCTGCCCCCACCTCCGCCCCAGGCTGCTGCAGCGTATCCACAGCACCGAGGCCTTCTCCAACCGTAACGGCGGCGGCGGCGGTGGCGGAGGGGGCACCGGCAACGTGGACACCCAGGGCCTGGTGCCGCGGGTCAACCAGCTCCTGGACAAGCTGCACACCACGCGGCAGCAGCTGCACCAGGCCTGGCACGTGCGCAAGCTGCAGCTGGACCAGTGCTTCCAGCTGCGCCTCTTCGAGCAGGACGCAGAGAAGGTGGGGCGGGGGGCCGGGCGGGCGGGGGGCGGTCACGGTGCTGGGTGTTATTGGATAGGGGGTCTTGGGTGGCAATATGTGCTTCAGGTATGTTTGTTGTGATATTTGTGGATATATGTAACTGAAGGGGTGCGAAACCTTTTTAAAAGTTTATGAATGTTCATAAAAACATTCTTATTCTAAAAAATAAGTTAAATAAATGTTGTTGCTGCAAATATCCCATTTGACTATCGTCCCCTCGCTGCCTTTATAAAACTCTAAAAATAAGGTTTATGAGGTGGGACATTTGCAGAAAGTTCTTCTGTACAAACAAAATGATAATGGAATAGAAACACACATGTTTATTTATTACACATCATCATTTGTTTAAAAGGTGTACAATGCAATCTAGTGGAACGTCCCTATTCTGAGCAATTCAATTCTTGAAATTGAGCAACGCAGCACGCTAGCATGTAGCGATAGAGGGGTAAAGAGAGAGGGAGGTAGAGGGCGAGCTGCAGTCTCTTGACAGACTGCAGTAGTACGAGCTTGTTGCTATGGACACCAAGGCCACGAGCAGGAGAGAGCCGTGGAGTATTGTTGTTAATAGAATAAGTCTGTCTTCTCCGATCCATCCCTTGAACGATGCAATCACTTGATCTTCTTACACACATACAGTAGGGAAGCCACTAAAAACGCGTCATCGTCAATATTATTAATTGACGCGTGTTGTTTCGTTCGTTTTTAATTTGTTCAATTCGTTATTATGAATGCGTTACTTCAAAATCACAGTCGATTTAGGCTCCTGTCATTGGTCGGCTCCCGTCAACACCAACAGATTTAAAAAAACATTGCAGGTGCAGCAGAGTCCGCTACCAAATAGGTGGCGTGTCAAGGTTTCCCCAGACGGAAAACTTCAAAAGTATGGGAATACGTTCAATTAGACAACCAGACGGCAGTTTTTTTGCAATCCAAAATGTCTGGCATTTCACAGCAGCACTACAGACATGCGCAAATACATGAAAGGAAAGCATACAGGTGCTATTCTGGAAGGTGGGGCCACCAGAACAGGCAAAAAGACTGTGGGGGTGTTTAAAAACAGCATTCAGCATGCCTGTGCAGAGTTCTTTTGATTTGAAGACGCTGTTCTCGGTGATTGGCACGTTAATAAGTGTAATCCATTCATGTTTTTAAACAAATTACGAACACGTTATCACAGAACCAGTGACCCCAAACGTGGTAATATGTGTAATATGATCGTCAACATGTAATCTAGGTTATTTCGGCAATGTTACTGATATAAGACACCAATTTAGAAAAAAAGGGGTAAAATCCTGTTTTTTCCTCCTCTCCACTTCCCGGATACATATAGTATAACGCTGCGGTGTGTGTGGATGGTGAAGCTCCGGCGGAACAGCGGTTTATTCAATAGCCGTGTCCAAGTGAGGGTTAGGCTTCCCGGACATGGCAGTTAATGACATGACAATGGCTTCTGCCATTGTGGCTGCATACGCTCTTTATTAAAGTCATAATCACTAGGTGGCCTGATACCTTCGATTTTTAAATCAATGAGTTGTTGAGGTGAGTTGAGTTTTGATAAGAACATGTTTAGGCTAGAATCTGGGCTTATTCTATGTCGATTGACGATGTGTCTGCGTTGGGCTGATCATTTTTTTTTGTCTTGTAGGAAATGTCATAAATGTAACATTTGAATAATTGTGATCAATATAATTAAAGGTTTAAGTTAAAGGAACATAGGGTATGTACCAAACTTACATTAAGTATTACATGTTAAACAATGATGATGTATTTATATATTTTCTTCCTTTCTTCCGGTTAATCGATCGAATAATAGGTAGATTAATCAAAAGAAACAATCATGAGTGGCAGCCTTCATAAACACGGGAGATTCTACCAGTATGACGGGGTGGTCGATGGCTTGTGTGTGCATGTTCCTCTGCTGGTTTGTCACTGTTACCTCATTGGTATGGTGTGGTTGACCAGCAATAATATTGTTTTATTAATGTGTGTGTGTGTGTGTGTGTGTGTGTGTGTGTGTGTGTGTGTGTGTGTGTGTGTGTGTGTGTGTGTGTGT
>JAOPJO010000103.1:13029514-13042252 GCA_027123675.1 Molva macrophthalma
ATATATATTATGTTATTCTTACAAAGTATACTTACATAACATAGTCTCAAAACGTTTAGTTTATAAAAACTGAAATACTCTGTCTAAGGTAAGAGAAAACAGGATGCACAAACAAATCAGGATGAAAAGAAGCATTTTAAAATACAACTCTTTAAATTACAACACTCCAGATAATTTCAGTTAACGCTACTCTTGGCTACTTCATCCAGAATAATCCTGCTTTTATAAACGTATGGCAACATAATGCTTCTTCATCGTTTAGCAAGGTAAGACAACAATTGAAGCACAAACAGCACAGATTTTTCTCTGTTTTAGTCCTTACTCCTTTTGAGAATACGTGATATTATGGTTGAACAAAAGTGTAGCAATTATTAAAAATGGATATTATCACCAGTTTGGTCCTTAAGTGGCAATTCTAAAACCCATTAAGTGCAATTATATTACATTCAGTGGTTCTATTCTATTGGACAAGACCAGAATGTTTAAAATGTACTTACAGCCAGGCTAATTTAGTCTTCAAAACTTAACCTGCAATAAATAATTTGAGCCTTTTATTTTAGGATTGGTAATGTTATTACCACGCTGGGGTAGTTTGGTGTAGGATTGTTTGTCTCAGTACTACCCCTGCGACTGAACACCACCTGTGTTAAGAGTAGATGTGTACTCAAACATGCCCACCTGAACAACACGAACACGGTTTGAGCTTCTATTCCTTATTTTCTATGTTCTCTCTGTCTCTCTCGTGTGCAGACGTCCTCCCGTCTGTCCGTCCGTCCGTCCAGCTCAGAGACCCCGAGCGCCGCAGAGCTGGTGAGCGCCATCGAGGAGCTGGTCAAGAGCAAGATGGTAGGAACACTCACCCGCAGGGGGGCGGCTTCTGACCGGCCGCTCGGAGGGAGTGGGTCTGTGTTCACGCCCGCCGGGCTGGAGATAGAGAGACGTCTGATTCTCACCTGCCATGGTAGCGAAGACCTCAACTCCCCAACAGACAGCAGATCCCACTCTACTTCACACGGCTTTTGTTATTGTTTGGATTGAGAGACCCCTAGCGGCCAGTCAGTCAGAGTCCCAGTTCTTTGCCCCACTGCGACTGCCACTACTGCCAGCGATGCTCATACACAACAACGCTACTAGCTTCAGAAAAATATCACAAAATTGGCGTTGGTCGTAACCATGGGGATAACACATCCCCCACCGTCCTAGAACTCTTAGCCTAAAACTTTAGATTTTTTTCTCATAATGTTGGAATTCGAGCTGAAACAGGGGGTTCACCTATACTTGAAGCGATGGAGATTGTTTTTCAGGCGTACCCTGTAAAATAGTTGATTTCTGGGTCACATGCAGCATAACATACCGTAGTGCAGCCAGGTCCGGCTTCAGCATTAGTGCCAGAGGGGAGACGCTGTTTGACCAAAGTTTTGCTCTGAAATGAAAGTGTAAAAAGTAGACGACAGCAGAGTTTCAACAGTTTGCTGCTACGAGAGGCACAGGCATCGGCCACCGCCATTTTACCCACTGTCCGCTTACACAGCCCTGAGCGCTCCTGTGACTGCAGGGGCAGCGCCGCAGAGCCCCGATAGGGTCTGTACACAACCAGTGAGGACTACATAAAACAAGCCGAGCCTACTTCCCTGTGCATAGAGGCAGTGGCCTCTGGGTGGGACCAGCAGCCACTGTATTTGTTGGATTAAATGGTAACACCCTCACACACAAAACACTATCAAGAGTGTTCAACAAAAAATTTGTACTATTAAAAAAAAGTCATTCAATATAATGTTTATTAATATAAAACAATATATAAATACAAATTGAGAGCCAATCAGAAGGCAGCTCCCCAGACGCTGCTATGGGCTGGCCGCCACTGCAGCTCACTCTTGACGTATCCTGGAAAAGATGTATTGATCTTGATATTGCCCTGTTTATGAATATGCAACTTTTAATCAGACGTTTATGACTCATGCACTCATTTGACTCCAAGGTTTCATCAAAACCTTTCCGGTTACCTGACTTCCATGTGTGTAACTGCTTATGTGTTTATGTAGCTAAATAGGCAGCAGATATTTCTAGTTCTCTCTCTGTGGTTAAGGTAACACTCCATTCATGCAGTTTCCCCCCAAAAAAGGTCATTTTCAGATGATACAGATGATGAATTGCCTCGATACTGATCTACTGAGAAAATATACTGAAGCAATGTAGCAAAAGGTTTCTACAGAGACCCATGATTTTCTCCTCCTCCCCCTCCTCCTGCTCATGGCCCTCCATGTTCAGGCCCTGGAGGACCGGCCCAGCTCCCTGTCTGTGGACCCCGGAGACAGCAGCTCCCCGTCCCTCAACCCCTCAGACAACTCCCTGCTCTCCTCTTCCTCGCCTGTTGACGAGGTGGACGAGTGCAAGACGGGTAGCCTCCGGAAGAGACGGTAAGAGCCAATCAATGGCCTCTTTTGTGGCTAATGTTTAGCAGGTCTAGCAGTTCAAGTTCAAGTTCTTTATTGTCCCTAAAAGGTAAATTGTTTTACAGCCAGGATCACAAAGGGTCACAATAAAACACAGTAGTTCATACGAGCTCAGATTACAGTGTAACGCCAGTAGGAGTAGTACTCTCACAAATCAGACTTTAGATTGACGGAAATGATGTCAATCATTTCTGGTAACACACAGTTTTACTCATGGTAGGTCTTCCTGGGTGATATTGTAGAAGACCATGTCATGTACGTATTTCTTTTGGTCACTATAGTTACATTCTGGTGGATCTGGTGGAGACAGAGCGGGAGTACATCAAAGACCTCAGTCTGCTGGTGGACGTGAGTTGTTTGTGTTTATTGATTGATCGTGATTGATTCAGTGTATATTTTCAGTGTATATTTTTACGTTTGCTCTTGACTGTGCGTGGGTCTTTGCAGGGGTATGTAAGCCAGATGAGGGAGGAGGGGATCCCAGAGGACATGAAGGGCAAGGACAAGATTGTCTTCGGCAACGTCCAGCAGATCTATGACTGGCACAAAGAGTAGGTCACACACACACTATGGGTTCACCATATTGACCAAAAATGATATTGCAATATTGTTCACGAATATTGCAATATCTGGTACAATATGATTAAATACAAAAAATCTTAAATAATGTCATGTGGTACATCATATTCAACTACAATAAAGACAATTTTAACAGAACAGGACACATCATGCTGGTATAGCATATTATACTACAATAAAAACCATGTCAACAGATAAGGACACATTCTGGCATTGCATATTAAACTACAATAAAGACCATGTCAACAGGACATGACATATGCTGGTATAGCATATTAAACTACAATAAAGACCATGTCAACAGGACATGTTATATTGGTGGTACTGGCTGATCTGGTTTTGAACCTGTGAACGATGCCAGGCCCAGCAGGCTTTACAGAACATACAGTGCCATAGCTCTCTCCTGAAAGGTGTCTGAGACCTCCTGCAGTGTAGAAAGGGCCTTGTGGATCCAGTTCCAGCACCATCTCAATCATGTTCTACTTGGAGCCCGTCTGGGCAGCCCGTCTGGGACGTGTTCTGGAAGGTTGAGCTGCTTCTGCCAGTCAAAGCGCTCCTCTTCTTCCAGTTGTGAGAGAAGTTACCTACTAACTTCTTGTAAAACATTTGAACCTCGTCAATGCCGTCGTAATCTTAAGAAATCATTAAATTATTTAATAGTATTACTTAATTATTCCATAAACACTATGTAGGAATAATTAAGAGATAGAAACAGAAACATTTATGTTTATGTTAAAACAAGTTAAGGCAACAAGTAGCAAAACAGCAATAAGGTTTCATTAAAACGATCTTTTCAGTTTAATCCATATGCAACTTGGTCTAATGTGGTTTCTCCGTTGTTTGGTCATCTCCCTCAGCAAAACTCATCTTCTTAGTTTTGTGTCTTGGCTTTCTTTCGCTCCTCCGACTTGCTTCGCTCTCTCTTTCTGTGTCTGACTGCTCTCTCTCTCTCTTCAGTAACTCACTCTGTGGAAGGGTGCACACAGGTCACGTGGTGTGTTCTGTGCTCCATAGGCTGTGTTGGTTAAGTGGACCCGTGCAGACTTGATTGTGACAGGGCAACCGGCCTATGAAACTTGATCATTATATAGAAGTTCCAGGCGGGCTCTTAATATATCACAACCAAGCAACACAGCCATTCATATCTCTTACTTCATCTCCTGAGGGTTTTCACTTCTGCATTAAAAACAAATGATCCAATGTGTCTCCCTGGTGTATGAGCGCGCTATCTCCCTCATTACTGATGCATGAACGCTCTCCTATCTCCATCAGTTACTTCCTGTCTGAGCTGGAGAAGTGTCTGCAGGACCCTGACCGACTGGGACCACTCTTCGTCAAACAGGTAACATCGACGGCATGTTCCCCTCCCTTTTCATTCTCTTTATATCAACTTCCGGGATATAACCAAGTAACCAGGGTCCAGAATCACACCAAACTCACCTTACCTAAACTTACCTATAAAAACATGGCTTGGCCGGACGATTGTTCCACTCTAGCAGGTAAAAAGGCACAATTCCAGGGGCGAGTGCAATAAACTATTAAAAGCTGTGACAAAATATAAATCTGGTGACGACGATGTTCATGCCTGCTCATGTCAGCAGCTGCATTCAAGGTGACAGCAAATATATTCTATACTTTAATATAGGCTAATAGAATATACAGTTATTAATAGAATAAATCTATGAAATCAAACTGGTCTTCGGGAGACGGAGAGCTCCCTTATGTTTGAATGCACACTGTATTCACATCCGATCACGACAATACCCCTATCGATAAAGAAATTGTAGAAAAGTTTGACTGATAAAAAATGTATCGTAAAAATGCATAGTACGTAATATGAATGACACGTATCAGTGAATAGAACAAATGCGACACCACTCAGTTTAACAGTTTGTGCGTAATCCCTGTCTCTTGTGATTTGTGTACGCTAATGTCCTTAAAGGAAAAAAGTCTGCAATAAAGTGATCTAAAGCAGGGATGGAAAGGCACACTAAGCGGTCCAAAGCGCGTTTCCACCAAAATTACCCAGAATGTTTCCACCGTGGTCTAAAGGCCCTCGAAGGTTAGGCAAATGAAGGCCCTTTTACATCAGCCACATAACGAATAAAGGGCATGAAAAGCGAGAAATACTGAGAGAAAAATCGGACCAACAAAATCGCTTCAACTATTCATCAATTATGACACGAATATGTGGCATTTTCCAATAAGAATCGCGGCAGTGAAAAATATTTTATCCTCAACCTCATATAGCCAGTGAATACGGGCATATGCTCCGTACTTTCATTTCCTACGTGTTTAGAAGATTCAAATATTATGGAGTTTGAGTTTGAGTGTATAATACTGTAGCGAACGGCAGTGTGGAGTGTTTATTTTCAATCTCTTCTGCTCTCTCTTTCCAACACTCTAATATCTCCAACAGCCTCTATATCCTATTTTGTTTGGTAATTATAATGCACCTGATGTTTCTCGGAAGATCTTCCCCCTCCACTAAACGTTTTTTTGTGGGAAACCCTAAATCCAAATATATAGATATGTCATATCTGCACTAAAAAAATCATTGTTTTGAGGTCCCTTCCGATTCCCATCCCTACAAAATTCTAAATGTTCATTTTGGACCCTGCAAGTAACAAGTTACCAAGCGAAGTCACTCGGTCACTGTCGACTGATTCTCCCTCTTCCTGTGTGGCTGTACCACAGGAGCGGCGTCTGAACATGTACGTGGTGTACTGCCAGAACAAGCCCAAGTCGGAGCAGATTGTCTTGGAGTACATTGACACCTACTTTGAGGTAAGGGCATGTATGCTCCTGCATTCAGCCATTTACAAAACATGGATAAATGGAGGTGTCTTGATGCTTCACTCCTGTTAGCTCTCACGCTCTCTCTCTCTCTGATGCGATGTGATCATAATTACTCAATCATTCTTCATTGACCTCTTTTGAGAAATGTGCCATAGCAGGTTTAGCTCCTAACATAGACACCAAGTGTGTTTCATTTATGTGCTTCAAAACACCTACGTGGTCAGTGTGTGCTATCGCTATAGTCTAATGTCTGTACTGCTGCACAGGCAAACATAGCTGGAACAGACCCCTAATGAGCATCTCATGTGTTACACCTGTCTTGTCTTTTTCCCTCCTGACGGTCCTTGGTCTGCCCCACAGGAGCTGAAGCAGCGGCTGGGCCACCGGCTGGCCATCTCAGACCTGCTCTCCAAGCCCGTGCTGAGGATCATGAGGTACCAGCTGCTGCTGAAGGTGAGTGCCGAGTGGCTGTACAGTGGAAAATATATTTCACCTAAAGGAACCATGCCACCGCCACGTCTTTGTGAAACTCCACCGCAAGATCATAAGCTGTCTAAATGTACCGTTAAACCAAACAAAACGAAGCACACCCTCTAATCTTCTTCCCGTACAGCCATAGCATGAAGCCATTGATGGCGGTGATTGTGATAGATCGAGCTTCCACATCAGCCGCTGTGTTTGTGTCGCATCATAGACTGGTTTGTGTCGTCTGCTGTCGCTGTTGAAATCATGGAAGTGTGGGCAGGCCCTCAGCAGGGCGCGCAGTAACACATTCTTTGCTTATTTTTGAACTATTGGTGCAGTGGTCTGCTGGTCTATAATGTTGTTGGCTAATCCAGAATCATTTTCAGCGACGGCTTTATGCAATTGTTTGCATATAGAAATATGTCGTTTGTAGTAGTATGTAATTGCATACAATGGCAGCCTATAAAATGGAGTTATAGAATCAGTAAAATCATTTCTCTATTCACAGGATTTCCTCAAATCTTCCAAAAAGGCTGGCATGGAGTTTGGGGAGTTGGAGGTATCATAATCAGTAATGTATTCTCAAACCGTACGGCAGCAGAAAGGTCAAACCTGGGCCGTAACGTGCTCCTGTGTTGTTTGCTGAACAGAAAGCGGTGGAGGTCATGTGCATCGTGCCCAAACGCTGCAACGACATCATGAACGTGGGGCGCCTCCAAGGGTTCGACGTAAGGAACTTTCTGTTGGACGACACCGTCTTCAATCCATTAGCAGAAACTAAACACAGCCCCCAAGTGCCCCCATGTCTTTCTCGCTAATCGCTAATCCTTCCTCTCTCTTGTTCCTTCCTATTGTGTTCCCTCCCAATGTCCTCCCCATGACATCGCTCCATCCTCACCCCCAGGGTAAGGTGGTGGCTCAGGGCCGGCTGCTGCTCCAAGACACCTTCATGGTGCTGGAGGCCGAGGGGGGCGCACTGGGACGCATGGAGGAGAGGAGGGTCTTCCTCTTCGAGCAGCTGGTCCTCTTTAGTGAGCCCCTGGACAAGAAGAGGGGCTTCTCACTGCCCGGCTTCCTCTACAAGAGCAGCATCAAGGTAGCGTAGCAGAGGCTTAGCGTAGCGCAGGCTCATCCTGTTCTGCCGCGGTCTGAGGGCGGAGGTACCCTGCTGTATCGCCATGTTAATGTGACTTGTTTAAATGGCAGTTCTCCTGCCAGTACCTACTGATAACCCTTCCACTGAACAACTTGCTAGTGCACGATATATTGACTCCATACCGATATTGCAATATGGTGTTGTTGAGAGAGATATGTTTGGAAATGATTGGCCGTGTGCCTTGGTTGTGTTCAATATAGATCCTGCTTGAAACTGTTACAAAATGATCAAGTTTCATTGAATAATTTCATTGGCCTGTTGCCCTATCACGTGCGAGTGTGAGCTGAGGGGTGCACTAAACACCCTAAAGAAGATACCACATGACGTGTGTGCACACTTGGAGTGAGTGAGTGAAAGAGGCCCCGGTTACACTTTCGATGCAACTCTTATCTTGCCACCGGGCCAGGACGCATTAACTGTCAGGTCTGGACAGACCCAGATCTGATCTTGCGGACCCTGTGATCCTATTAGCTAAACCACCTCCTAATCTGGTCAGGCTCACATTCTGATTCAGCCATTTTGGCTCAGTGTGGGCAGACTGCACGTGATTAACTCAGGCCTCATGCCTCCACGGAGCCTGCCAAGAGTCTGCGTGTGCGTGCGTGCGTGTGTGCGTGCGTGCGTGTGTGTGTGTGCGTGTATAATGATCATACGGTATTAGCCTAAAAAGGAATATCCCAAAGTTGCCATGGGTTGTATCCATTGGATAACACATCAAACCTGCTTGACCAAAAGACTTCTGCTTCTACTATCTCAGTGTTGAAACTCAAGCTGAGGGTTCACTCACACGTGGGTAAATATTGTACGCTTTTTTGTTGTTATTTTTAAAGTATATAAAGTATAAGGAAGCGTTTGCTACGTGCTGTGTAGGTGAGCTGTCTGGGTCTGGAGGAGAACGAGGAGGGAGACCCCTGCAGGTTCACCCTGACGTCGCGGGGGGCCAACGGCAGCACTGAGGCCTTGGAGCTTCACTCCAGCCACCCAGGGGTCTGCCAGGTCTGGGTCCTGCAGATCAGCCAGATGCTGGAGAGCCAGCAGAACTTCCTCAACAGTAAGACACACACAGACGCACGCACATGGAAATAAACATGCATGTACTTTAGTACAGACACCCCTAAACACACAGACACACACTGACCGACTGACTGACTCTCACTCATATGAACAGAAACACATACATTCATATGAACAGAAGCACACTGACACCAGTATACACACACACACACACACACATATACGCATACACACATAAACAGTCTTATAAAAACACATTTGCATACAGACACACGCATACAGAACCTTTTCATTTCTTCTAACTATGCAAGTCCAGGTGCTGGAACTAATATAAGGGAGATCGTTCCCTCAGTCCTGCTCAAGGGTACCAGCAACAGAACCCTAACCCAGCAGAACCCCGCAGATGAGTCCACACTCAGGGCCTCTTCTCCCTGTCCCAGCTCTCACCTCCCCACTGGAGTACCAGAGGAACCATGTCGGGGCGAGCGGCGGGCCGTGCCTCCCCAGCCTCGGGGCCCCGGGCGGGACCAGTGGAGGAGGAAGTGGTGGGGCCCCTGGAGGCGGCGGCAGCGGCACACCCCAAGACGGCTCCGGGTCTCCCTCACGCCGGCCCTCCAGGATCCCCCAGCCTTCGCGCCTCCCCCAGCCCCTCCGCCACCACCCCGGGGTCGAGTCCGACGGCCCCCACAAGGTTTCAGGTAGGGAGGCTCGCTGTGTGTGTGTCTGTGTGTGTGTGTCAGTGTGTGTCTGTGTGTGTGTGTGTGTGTGTGTGTGTGTGTGTGTGTGTGTGTGTGTGTGTGTGTGTTGTAAGTGACGTGACTCTCGATGGGAGACTTTTGACTGATGTATTCTGAGGTTGTGAGTTTTGCTCACTTGTGTGATCCAGGTTCCTCCCCCTGCCCCGCCCCTTCTCCTGCCCTCCCCCCGGGGGGTAGCCCACAGGGCAAGCGCCCCTTCCAGACCCCAGACGACCAAGCCCAGACCCCCACACCCTCCAATGCTGTGGCCCCTAATCCCCGTGCCACTGCGGGACCCATACCCTCCACCCCCACGTCCAAACCTCGACCGGGAACCATCTCCCCCATGGCCTCTCCGATGGCCACCCCTGCCTTTGGCAAGGACGCCCTCCCCCTGCCCCCTCCCAGCCCCGGACACAAGTGTGGGTCTGGGTTCTGGAGCTCCATGCCGGGCTCCCCGGCCAGCCGGCCTGGCTCGTTCACCTTCCCCGGGGAGGTAGGGGAGTTGCCCGCCCGGCAGAACCAGAGCCAGACCCAGAGTGGCTCCGGGAGCCAGTCCCAGAGCGCCCACAGACACTCCACGCACAGCAAGGAGGCGGACCGTATGAGCACGTGCTCGTCCACCAGCGAGCAGTCCGTCCAGTCCACCCAGAGCAACGGGGTAAGAGCCCGATCCCGCTCCGCAGGCTGGAGCGCGGCCAAGGGTCCGTCACGCCTGACTAATCCGGGGTGGGGTTGTTGTAGGGTGGGTTGCTGGTCCGTGTTCCTGCCGTCTTCTGTCCTGCTGAGGCCCGTACTAATCCAACCTCTTCTCTACAACTCTGCTGCTCTCCAACATGATCTGCACCTTTTAGACACTCTGTGGTGAGTCTGTGGTCATGGTTTCAGCTTTTCTCTGGAGGCAACTCCTGTTCCTCCAGCTCTTCCCAGAAAGGCAACCTGCCTGTCGTGGTTTTCTTCCAGCTTTTAACAAAATCGTACTAACACCTGGCTTCTCCTGGCTGGCTCCTTCATATACTGCTTTAACCATTGGTGTGTTACTAAGAAGCCACTCTAACACTTCCAACTCTACTGCGACTAACCTCCCAACGTTTGGTGCTCTTCTCCTTACAAACGTTCTTCGCCAGAGGTCTTTCCTCTACTATCTCCTCCTCCTCATCTTTGTTCGTCCTTGCCTGTGACCTCAGAACAAAGTCTATGAGTGGGGAATCACCTCTTGGATCTGCTCCTCTTCATCCAATGGGCTGATTTGCTCACAGTGGAGAAGACCTCTCTGACACCCTATGTCTGAAGACTGGACCCATGAGGGTGCTTTGAGCACACGGCCATCTTCTAAAGCTTGTCGTTTCCCTTTCTCTCTGTTTTGGAGGTTTTTTGGTTCATAGTTTGGCACTCTGGGAAATTCAAGAGTAATTCAAATTCATATCGTAAACTGCCATAAAAAAATGGATGAAAAGATTCTTGTCTCTGTTTTAAAGAGATAGTGTCATTGGGTATTATCTCATAAAACCTAATGACTCTCTCCTCTGTACTGCCTTCAAACACAGTTCAATCGAATGAATTGTGGTGATGTGGCTTCTGAATTGAACAAGCCCATTGAGCGGTGTTTCTCCCTGGTGCAGAGTGAAAGCAGCAGCAGCAGTAGCGTATCCACCATGCTAGTCACCCAGGACTACATGGCGGTGAAGGAGGACGAGATCAGTGTGCTCCAGGGCGAGGTGGTGCAGATCCTGGCCAGCAACCAGCAGAACATGTTCCTGGTGTTCCGCGCGGCCACAGAGCAGGGGCCGGCCGCCGAGGGCTGGATCCCCGGCTACGTTTTGGGACACACGTCGGCCCTGACCACCGACGGGCCCGACGGCACCGTCAAGTAAGAGATCGTCTCGTCTTCTGTAACTGATCCTTCGATTTTTGATTTTGCTCGATTTATTGTGGACATTTATTCATAAATCAGAGTTGCATATACTGGCCAGTTGGCCATAAAATGAATGTTTTCTTCTTGTTCGCTTGTCAGACACTGCAGGGGAATGTAAACTTCTCTTTGGGATCTGGTCATATTTGATGGCCCTTTTATATCCATCCTAACTTGAACCGTCTTCATCCAAGCAGGAAGTGCTCTTCATGGCACACGTCCCTGCGCATCCGTAAGAAGTCTGAGAAGAAGGACAGGGAGGGGAAGAAGGAGATCAAGCTGGAAAACGGTTACAGGAAGTCCAAAGATGGCCTGGCCAATAAGGTTTCTGTAAAGGTCAGTGGATCATGAGATTGGTTGTTCAACATATCAGCAGTATCTGATTGGGCGCTTCTGTTCTTACGTTGACTTCCTAATTGATTGTATTTTTCTTCACAGCTTCTAAATCCTAACTACATCTATGATGGTGAGTTTGTATTTTTTGTATTTTATAAACAAAATGTAAATGTATTTTTCGTTTTTATAAAGAACAAATGCAGGGGGTATCCTCGCTAAGATTTTGCATAGTCAAATCACATTGGTCAGACCCATCGCGACTGCGATTTCTTGTGACTTTTGCGTGGTTTAAACACTTGAAAATAATCATTCAACCGCCTGTACCAACAAATTAGCTTTCCACCGTATAATGACATGGTGTGCATTCATTCATGTCATCTGCGTTCAATTTGACAGAAAACATAGGCTGCTATTAGCCTCATATATTATAATATAGGCTCATATAATATACCGTAATTCATATAAAACAGTATAAAGTCAAACAGTGGCAGGTCTCTGCGGAGAAGGACAGCTCTGTTCTGTCTAATTATGCACAGTATTCACATCCAATCATAACACAACCTGCACCAATAGAGAGAATGTAGAAGCCTTTCACAGTTAAACCATTTTAAATGCACGTGAGCAATGCGTTTCAGTGTATTAAGGCAAAAGGAAAAACTTAACAGGACAGAAAATCTGACAAACAAAAATAAATTGCTGCCTGGCAATATATGAATTCAGCCATTACAGGAAGTGCATTACAATTAGCCTAGTTCACTTCAAGCTCATTTGTGTATGGACCCCATATTTTCATGAATCTGCTATTTAAATCATCTATTTTCTCCATATGACTGAGCATTTGATTCGTGTACAGTCTCAAATGGAAACTGGCTCACACAGAAGCAGGCATAGTCAAGTCGAAACAGACATTCTCAAAGCGAATTTCACATGGTAAAATCTGACTCAAAATCACACCAAAATAGCCGCTGGTAGGTCGTACGTGCTTCTAACGACAGGAACACGGGACCCTTAGTATCTGACCTGTTCGTTATGTGACCTTTGACCTGGCGGTTGCAGTGCCGCCGGAGTTCCTCGTGCCCCTGGCCGACGTGACGTGCGACAGCGGAGAGAGCGCCACCCTCAGGTGTAAAGTGTGTGGAAGACCCCGGGCCTCGGTCACCTGGAAGGGGCCCAACCAGAGCTTCCTCACCAACAACGGACGCTGTAGCATAGCATACAGGTGTGTACAGCAAACAGGTAGCAGAGCATACAGGTGTGTACAGCAAACAGGTAGCAGAGCATACAGGT
>JAOPJO010000103.1:13071016-13081104 GCA_027123675.1 Molva macrophthalma
TCTTTTTCTGTGTTTCTCTCTGTTCCTCTGTGTCTTTCTTTTTATCTCTCTCTCTCTCTCTCTCTCTCTCTCTCTCTCTCTCTCTCTCTCTCTCTCTCTCTCTCTGTCTCTCTCTGTCTTCTAACTACTCTTGGGGGGGGGGTATTAAACATGGCACCTTTTCAATACATGTTGTTGAAGCAAAGAATATTTGCTTTGACTAGGACTGTCTGACTTCGTTAATAATTGTGTCAAACCTGCACATAATTGTTTCATGGAAACATATCGCTTTAGTCTAATCTAAGTACTAAACTAAGTAACAGTGCACAAAGTTTTCTTGTTTGAAGATTTTATTTTCCAAATCCTAATCTGCACGGCCCATGGGCTACAGCTTTCCTTCCCCCCAAAATCCTTTTTCCCATTTGAGCAGCAGAGAGCGCAGCTCTCCCTGTTGTTGTTCAGACATCAGTTCTTTTAGTCAAATCTCTCATCTCCTTTGGCAATTCCTGCTTCCCATGGGCAGCTGCAGCATCTACCAAGGCCACCTCAACAACACAGTCATCTTCAATAGATAGGCTCCAGTCACGAGGTCACCTCAGCTTAATCTACATGGTACAGCTTTCCCAGCTTCTGGTACGGACTTATAGGGTTTGTGGGTTGCAAACAAGTACTGCCATTCTTGACCACTGCTAGCGTCCAGGCCACTCCCACATCACTCGTGCCGGGAAGTGCTTCTACAAGGACACAGTAGTCTGCTCCGCCCAGCCCATCCGAGCACCACCCCACACCAGCATCTGACTCTCGGGGAGGACTTCCGCGATGGCCTCGACGCTGCTGCAGGTTGTAAAGGCATCCCTCCAAACTCTCTGGTTTTGCAACTGTTGTAGAGAGAGAGCAGACTGCCTGGGCCCTTTAGAGAAAACATCCCAACAGGCAGTCACAACATTCATACCTATAACGAGTGGGGTGTACAGTATTCATCCTTAACTATAACACTAGCTATGCTAGTGTTATAGTTGCTGTGTTGGATGCTGTATTGGATCTCGAAGTGATCCGAGATCCAACACAGCATAGCTAGTGTAGGGAATGTCAAGGCCATTGGCTGCTCTTAAACAGAAAACTACAGGGGCCTTCCCAAGCTTAGCCTGGGTGAAGTGTTTCTCCAACAGACTGTTGCATTAATGTAACCTGAGACCCCATATCCAATAGTCCATGCAGCCTAACCCCCTGAATGGTTACTCCTACTGTTTACTGACATTGCCTATTAAAATCATTTCCTCACCCTACAACCTGTTGGAAAACCTACAGTTTATTTTTGATCGGGTGGAGAGCAACACTGTGAACCAAGGAGGAGCCAGACACCACAGGTACGTTTAAACAGTTTAATAACCTGACAATCTGGACATTAAAATGTTTCTACACCTCACTCTCTCTACCTCTCTCTCTCTACCTCTCTCTGAACCTTTCTCTCACTCACAGCCTCTTTCTGCCTCTCTCTACCCCTCTCTGTATCTCCGCTTCTCTCAGTTCCTCTCTCTCTCTCTCTCTCTCTCTCTCTCTCTCTCTCTCTCTCTCTCTCTCTCTCTCTCTCTCTGTCTTCTAACTACTCTTTGGGGTAGTTAGTTGTACCTTTTCAATACATGTTGTTGAAGCAAAGAATATTTGCTTTGACTAGGACAGTCTAACTGTTAATAATTGTGTAATCTTTTCATGGAAACAGCTTTAGTCTAATCTAAGTTCTTAATGTTCTCTGCAAACAATATTGTGAATGAAAAACAGTGCACAAAGCTTTCTTGTTTGAAGAATTTTAGGCAAACATGGCTATTTTCAATAGGCACATTCAAATATGTAGTCAAACAACTTTTGAAACTGGAAACTGTTTTATTAAAATGACTGTAGTACTTTGTAGTACTAAATTATAAACTATATTCCAACCTTCAAGCCGTTGCACATCTATTTCAGACTGGTCCAGTGTAACAGCTGTCAGATATAGAAATATAAACCCAGAGTTAGGCTCAGCTTATATCATATGGCAATTAAAATAGTATAACCGGATCTGATTATTATATCGTATTTGAGACTTCATTGACATCTCAGACAGCAGTTGATTTTAAGCTAAACTAGGTGCCACAATGTTAATCACTTTAAAGTCCATTGGTATGTTGCTTTTACATTAAATACTATAACAATTCTGAAACTATCATATGGTAAATAACTGAAGTGACAGCCTGCATAAGGAGCCTGCTACCTGATGGAGAAGGGTTAGGGTTGGGGGGGTGTACTAAAGCCCTAATATTGCTTTAGTCTAATCTAAGTTCTTAATGTTCTCTGCAAACACTTTGAATGACCTACAGACCTACAGCCTCAGGCCCACCTCCACCGTCAGACCCCTTCCATTTCATTACATAAGTATTTGTTAGTAATTATTCATTAGCATGATTGCTGAAGTGCGTCCAAGCCTTTACACTGAGGCCTATAGTCTTTAAAGCCTACACCATGTATTAACAATAAGTGCTATACATATTTTTTTAATAAATGACTGTGAATCTATCTAATAAAGCAGAGGTTAATTGTTTTTGAGTGTCATCTAAAAACATGTGATTTCCACCGTGGGTCCCAGCTATGGAGAATTTTGTTTCTGGTAAACCTAGCCTACTTTATTAACTAAGGTGAATTATTCTACCAAAGAAGAGGTCGATACATATAATACACTTATTTATTAACAATATAATATAGTGGCATGTAAACTTTATTTATCGTTAACAAAGCACGATAAAGGGTTTCCCACCTTAACAAAATTGATAACACAAGTGACAGGGTCCTGAGGATGGAGATGGGTCCCAGCGCTGCAGCTGGATGCTATTGATGCCTTCACCGATACCGAGGAGAAGCTCCAATATTCTCTCTGCTGTTCTGCCCTCTCCTTGTAGCCTTGTTGCACAAAACATGAAAACATGAACACCTCGTGCTTCGTTAACTACTTTGTGAACATACACGGTCGTTTCTTGGTGGAAAAATGTGCACCCGCGGTGCTAACAAACAACACGATTACTATTTGAGGGATACAAAAATACATAACCCAAAATAACTAGAACCATGAGGAGTCGCCGCTGTGGGCACACAATGGCATTATTTTTGCTTTAATTTATGTTATCAACCGTAATGTCTGAAAAGGCGGCCACATGCGTCCTATATTAATTATAGAATATGATTCGATTTTTAATTAGATTCGTTTTATATCAGACTAAACGCATATCTATCAACCACATACGGCACGGACGAATTCCGTCCAGCTTTCTTCTGCTCGTCAATATCATTGTCAAGGTTAACTGCCCATATGTTGTGATTGGGTATATACGAAACCTGACTTCCGATTGGTGGATCATTTTTGTGAATTTGTTTGTACGTAGTCGCGGAAAATTGCGTGAAAGCAGAGCCGCAACTCACAACACAGGTTTCACAGTTGTCAGACACAAAAATATGCAATTGTGGATATGTATTCACAGATGTGAATTTGATTAGCTGTTTATAAATCTTCACTTACCAGAGTATTTTTTCACGTCACAAAACTATTTACAATTGCTGATTTCTTAAATAGATGCGCTAAATTCACTCCATACGGTTTGCCCAGAAGTGGCAGCCACAAATGAATTGAGCGCCCTCTGGTGGCAAATAAATAAAAAGCATACTGAAGACAATGCTGTTTGGTTAGGCTATATATTGGGAAAATGTACTGCTATATGGAGATATGTATCTGAATACATATTTCTTCGAAAATAAATATTCACTTTCGAGGAGGGCAGTCGCCCCGCCTGGGCACGCCGCTGCTCTTATCCAGATGTAGTTTTATGTATAATTAGGTTTTTGTGTTTTGTTTTAATTATGCTCATTTCCTTCCAATCATGTTAAACGCATTTCTTTGTTTCAATACATTTAATTATAACCATCCTTAGAAAGGAGTGGTCGTTGGTGGATGGATAATACCACTGATTTGGACAAGGACTTTGACTTCAGACAGATTCAATTGGCTTGATTATTGTAATATAGGCTAGCTATAATATAATATCGAATATTCTAGATCTTCTTGCAGATGGAAGCGGTGCTCCGTTGTTGTAATAGAATAAGAAAAAATAAATTTCTGTGGGTTTATTGTACTATTTTCTCGTGTTTAAATTGTTGAATAAAATACAATTGATTTCCATATTTGTGTATCGTCGCTACCAGTACTTGTTTTACTTCTCAATATACCTTTTTCATAAAGGCATCATCATAGGATAAACCCATACACCGCTCATTATGGGTATGCTGCTTTTAAAGGTGCCAGACACCAAGAAAAATAAGAAATGGTCAATGTGTGTTCTTTCAATCTACCAAATAGTTGGGGGCAAGGGCAACACCTGTTCCCCCGGCTGTGACAGCGCTGGGAAAATGGTGCCTTACCCGGGCCCTCGTACAGGAAAGTAGCTCATAATTAGTATTATGAATGAGCCCTCCGTGTCCTAATGGATGTTTTAAAAAAACTGAAAGTTTGTTATACCCTTTCGTTAATTAAAGCAATCTGATAGTTCTAGAGTATGCAAAATGTTTTTACAAAGTAGCCGAAACAATATAAATTAATACCAAATTGCTAGTTTAGAACTGTTGCTCCTAAATTTCAACACAACCTACTTGTCTTGGAAGTTGCACATTACGTTAAACATTTTCTGCGCCCCCACGGCTTCACAATAAACCAAACTATCAGAGCGACATTAACACATTCAAAAAAGTCACGCCTAGGAATTAGGTTACGTCAAGCAGTTTGTTGCGGCTTGTACATGACATTGCATGGATTTTGACGCCGATAATCATCCATATTGAGAGGACTCGAGAGTTCTAGTATAATAAAATATATTCGCTCGCAGATTCGTCTGGTTCCCAGGTTAATTCAAGCCTAAATCATCGTCAACATAACGTAACCTAGGCTTATGAAAAATGGTTTTGCCGCTGGTGCAGTTTCAAACAATTTCTGCACATGACAAATACTTCAAAATTACTAAATATTGACCAAAGACATTACAACCACCATAACCAACATTCCAATGTGTCACGACGCACAATGTCACGATTCCACTTATGATTTAGTATAATAGGTGGAATTAATCAGTTTAATAAATGCCAACTGTCCAGTTATGGCCTAATCGCAAACATAAAAAGGAAAAAAAAGAAACAAGACATTGCAATTTGATTTCCTCTGCTGGACTTTTTTTTTTATAAAAAACATTTGATTCTCGATCACATCAGCAGGGGAACACTATTGTTTGAATTACATTCTACTTGCTTGTGTAAGATGTCAAGTCAATACAAATAACTCCAATTAAAAATGATGGACACATGAATATTATGTAAACCAAGGAAAAAAGTAGCAAACCTTAGAATTGGCCTCTTATAAATAAAAAGGAATTCGATTTTCTCGTTAAAAAGACTTAAAAAAAATTGTGGTAAAAGTCCAATGCCAATTCAGTACAAAAACGATCATATGAACCTTTTACAATAGCAGCTTTGCAGCAGGACTAACCGATCATGAGAAATATTATACATCTATAGATATATATAGATGTATATATATATCCAAGATATATATATTTATCAGAGCAAGGCATACAGAAAAACACATTGTATATATTTTAGAACTTCCAGATATTTGTAGTTATGTAAAAGATTAAAGCTTGCAGATTTGAGTAGCAACAATTCAGATTTATTTTCTAGTTAGGCTTCAATTTAGGCAGCAGTTTTTCTGGCTGCATTCTATGGTTTTGTGGGCGCCTTTTCTAAATAATAATAAGCTGCATTTGTAGAGTTCAGCTTCAGAAACCATTTGAGTTTCTATTCAATGTGACTTGTACAGCGTAGAAGCCTGTGGCATCCATCTACGACCGGATCCTGGAACATCACTCCATGCAATCAGTGTCTGCCTGGGCCATGTATGCATCTAGTTCAGCATCTAGGTGGCCCTTGGTTTTCGACATGTAGGCATCCAACTGATTGTCCAGCTGTTCCCGGGTTAAAGATGAGCGGCCAGCTATTCTGCCTCGCCCACGGCCCCTGCCACCTCGACTAGGGAAGCCACCACGTCCTCGCAGACCACCGCGACCTGAGGAATCAACAAACATTCAACACTTTAATGGGACACACAAGATTGTAGCCAACTGAAATCAACGAAAACTGAACATTTAATTTGTTAACTGAAATTATAACTGACGAGCGTTTCACTTTGACCGGAAGTTATAGCGCCCCCCTATGGGAATTCCGGCACCAAACTTTTCAAGCCCTAAGATAGAGGGATACCTAAAGGTTGGACAAATGTGAATACTTTTTACCACTCAGAGGTTGAGATGTGGGCGGTTGAATTAAAAATAATAAGAATAAGAATTCGGACAATAACAAAAAGGTATCCACAGATACACTGAATACCTAAAGAAGTGAAGCTAATGGAATGGGACCTTTCCAACTCAAACTGAAACGAGACAGGGAACCCTAAAGACAAAACACACCAAGCTGAACCACAAAAAACAAATGCAATAAAAATCTCAACTGAAACAACAAACACACCTCTAGCACCCAGTCCTCTTCCGGCTCCTCGAGAAAGAGGCCCTCCCCTTTGCCGCAGTCCCCGGAGCGTAGCCCGCCCTGAATCACCACGACCACGCACGTGGATCAGGCCTGCTGAAATACGCTTCCCTGAAGAGACACACACTCACTTTGAGATGGAAGAAGGTAATGGTAAATAGAGTTTTTGTGACATAATAAACATAAAGGACGCAGCAGAACGGGAGTCTAAGGAATCGACACCTGTTCCAAAACAATATTTGTTTTGGTACCTCGTTTTTAATTTAACACCTCTCATTTAATGTACCAACAATTGACTGTAAAGTCAAAAAGGTTTTGTTTATAGTTTAGGTCCACATATCAATAAAAGTATCACACCACATTCAAGGGGTAACTTAAGGTCTTGTATAGGCTATTTTAAAAGGATTTGGCCATTTTTTGAAGACCCCAGGTTAATTATTGACATGGCCTATGTCAAGATGTAAATCAGCAAGAATTTTTCTTCAACTCAACCCCTCTCGTTGTGTAGACGCGCTCCGAAATAGGGCAGTTGGCCATCCATGATATCCCAAAACTTGTCTAGCAGCTCCCAAAGCTGTATCTTTGTTTTGTCAAACCCAGGTCAGCACAGCCCAAGCTAGGTAGCTTTCTCAAGCAGTGCCCACAAACAAATGAATCCACAAGTTTTGATTCCGTGTTAACAGGATACTGCGCATGGTCACAGCCTTGAGGACTGAGGCGCCAAGTTAGAAGAAGAGTGAAGATGGTGGCTGCGTTTTAGGCAGTGTGATAATTCTGAATGCTGAGCAACACTTTAAGAGGGTGTGTTGTCTTAACTGATTTGAACGCAGCATGAGCATTAACTTTTGAATCAAAATGTGCTGAACTCCTGTGCATAATTCCTGGTTGTAAGAATGTATGTAGAACGAGACCATCAACTGAACACATTTAACCTTTTCCCCACCGAGCCAGTCCATTGCAACCGGTGGGCAGGGCTAAAATCCACAGTTGGATCCAAAATTCATCACCGTGTTCATGACAAGGATATTTAACGTTCAACAAGTCTAACGGCTTGCCTCTCAGTCTATGTCAGTATGCACAGTGGCGTGTAAACATTATTATGCTGTGTTCAGATCAGTAAAAAAATTATGAATAAAAAAAAACACCTACACTTGCACATCCTGGCGACTTATTGAAATGTTGCTCTGCATTCAGAATTATCACACAGTCTAAAACGCAGCCACTATCCTCCAACAGAATGCCTCAGTCTCCAAGGCTGAGGATGCGCAGTGGCTCGTAAACACAGAATCAAAACTTGTGGGTGGGTTTGTTTGTGGGCACTATTGGAGAAAGCCACCTAGCCAGGGCAGTTACATTGGTTGGATGTTTGGTTGGAAGATACTGCCAACGGGAGCGGCTAAACACTCCTTTGGGATATAATGAATGTTAATTGAACTAACCAATTCCACAATGCGTTGACGCTGCAAGAGGAGGCGAGTTTGGGAGAAATTTACCATTGGTTTAAAGGAAATATAGGCATTATTTTGCCTACATGAATGAAATAAGTGTGGAAAAACGAAGAACTACATTCTGAGTGACAGCCACAAGTGTTACTCATTTACACCTGCTGCTGCCACCAAGATGAACCTTGTTTACTTAGCTGACTCCAAATGGACCCCTAAAACGGTAAACCTCTATATCTGGCTCACCCCATCCCGACAGGAAAAGACGGGGAGGGCTTTAGGACATCCACATGTACTACTCATTAACACCTTCTGCCGCCCCTGAGATGAACCTCGTGGCTTTGTGACGGCCACAAAGAAGATAGGAGCCCTCTCCAGTCTTTCCCATCCTTTACTTATACTGACTTTTATGTTAAGGTTAACTAGTTTGTTAGTCAAAGCTAAAACATTGCCTGCGTTATGAATGTATTCCACAATCATAAACGGTTGTATTGTTGTCAATTGTTTGAATGTATGCTTTATTGTCTGATAAGTGATTGTCATTGTGTTCATCCATGTCACATCTTTCTGGTAACTCATATTTGGCATAGGCATTTGTTTTCTTTGATTATACTTTACTGAAGATTGTTTTTGTCACATATGTAAACTACTTCAAGCCAGTGATTGTTGGCAGAGAATTTAATGTCATAAGTACATGTGGGTTATGTCTGTATTATATCAGTCTAATTAATAAGGTGACTAATGGATTTAAATCAGAGTATCTCACTGCCTTACATCTGATATAACTAATGTTTAAGATGTAAATTCTTTACGTTGTTATCCACAGAGAAGCCGGAGAAGGAGGATAAGTGTATGTTCAGTTAATTGGGAACTGGGGTGGGGGGTGCCTAATTTCTAGGCCCAATGCATAGGGTGTTGTGATTGGCGAGTACTGTAGGAGGGATCCACACATTTTGGAAATATAATATGAAGCCTTATTCCAGAAAGGGATTTCTTTGCAAACAAACTCAGGTTTTGTTGTTACTTAGTCACAAGTTATACTGAAGTCTTTATCTTTCAAACTTCGACCTCTTATTTTGTTAAAGTGTTGTTTATCCACGACACGAGTTGAACGAAAAAAATCACTGCTGATTTACATCTCGACAGACAATTTCAACAATTAACCTACAGTCTCAAAGCGGCCCAGTCCTTTAACCATGGGAAAGGTTGGCCATGATGGTGCCAGTAAACCATAACATGGGCTGGGAGAGTGGGGTCCTCCATCCTCATCACTAAATAGAGTGATGAATATACATTATATTATTTATTTGTATGTATGTAATAGTTTATTTTGCCATGCCCAGGCATGCAGGTTAGGGGTGATAACGGTCCTCCTGGGGGAGAACCGGGTCATGCCCCACCAGGAAGATTGTTTTTAAATCATACGATTCTAAATGCATTTCTGATTATTTTTAGGAATAATCTGGTGCCATTATTTGAGCCTGATTATTCGATTCTTCAGATATTCTTTTGCTAGATAGGTATTCCAATGTCAATTCCCTATTTGAATGCTAGTTTATTTTTTTCAGAGATAAAATAAATATACGTAAGGGAGCGAGACACCCCTCAGTCCAAGAACGTTTCACATCAACGCTTCAGTTGAGGTAACGGTAGCCATCATCAAAACGTCCTGGACAAACATGGGAAGAGCCGAGTTAGGCCTATCCTTCACTATTACAACATTATTCAAATACCCCTGTAGCACTTTGACACCTGACGTCCAGTGTGAGATTCAGCAAGACCAACGTTAAACTAACTGGTACTGAATAGTGCTGGACCTGCCGTGCAATTTCGTTTTGTGATAATTGGAAGTAGGTCTACTCTCATAGGCCTACTATGGAAACTGAGTCTTCAGAACATTGAAGCCCTGCCGTAGCGGAGTAGGCCTGGGACCAATGAGTGGAGCTGAGAGCCACTGGCGTCCACACAGCATCCTACATGATATTGTAGTTCTGCTTTTTGACACACACACACACACACACACACACACACACACACACACACACACACACACACACACAC
>JAOPJO010000103.1:13081204-13102048 GCA_027123675.1 Molva macrophthalma
CACACACACACACACACACACACACACACACACACACACACACACACACACACACACACACACACACAAAATGAAAAGGGAAAATGATCAGATGATCAAAAGTGCTTCTGCAGCCGCGGTCTCCGCGGTGTTCAGTGTGGCTCCAGGGAAACAAGCTGTATAAAATACATCACTCTCTATACTTGGACAGATAAATTGATGGAAACCAACAGACACCTTTTGGGGGAGGGGGGGTCCTACAGAACGAGTACACAAGCTGAGATTCGGACAGTGTACTCTATTCCAATTTTATTGAGTACGCTTCCTGTGTGCCAAAAATATTCTGTTTAACCCAGGAAGCAAAGCATAAGATCTGTACAGATATGCGTGTGCACAGTGATTTGTGACAAATGACGCTTACCTCTGAGGGCCAAAGAACCCCTAGCAGCTCCTCGGATGCGCCCTCGAAGACTGCCCCTAGTAATTCCATGCATCCCTCCTCGACCTCCAGCTCCTCCTGCACGCATCAGTGCCCCAATAGGTCGGCCCAGCCTTGCCTGAATGTTGCTTTTCCCCAAACGCTGCTTCAGGCTCTAACAAGGTAAATTATATGGTTTGACATTGTTGATGAAACAATAGGCTTCATTTTTGGCCAAAACATCATCTAAAAACAGTTTTGGGAGCATAATGTTTCAGAGCATGATGCATAATGTTTGTATTGAACAAAAATAACATCCAAATACAATTTGTAAATTAGATTTAAAATTTGAAATGAGGGTAAAGTTTACAAAAAAGTGCCCAACAAACTACTAATCTAATACACATGGCAAAATAAGGTCCCATTAATGAGACCTAGTCAGATAAAGTCACAAAGCTGCAAGTACATCATAAAAATCATGAATGCATATGAATTTATGAAATGCACTGGAAATACCACAAGGTTTGTAGTTGAGTTATACCTCCCATTTATTGCAAAGCAGGGATTGTGCATGATTCAGTCAACCTCCTTAAAAATAACACAAGCTTAAGGCACCTTTTGACAATCAACTCATATCATACTGCAATGAGTGCTCAGTGTGCGTATATTAAAGCATAGCATGGAGTTGAACACATGCAAAGAACCCACAAAAATGTAAAATGAAATGACAAAACAGCAATGTATGACAATTAGGAAATCTTTGAAACAAAAAATGGTCTGAAAAAAAGATATCTGCGAGATTTGCACTGGAAACATGGGTCTTGTTCCCACGATACTATGTACTTGCCAGGAGTAGCCTAGTTTGGTAGCCGCTTGTACAGTGGACAAGTGATAAGATAAACAATGGCACAGAGCCGCTAAGTAACTAGACAAAGGACAATAACCTCAAAAAAGTGCTTTACCATTGATTGATCTTTACAGTGTCACGTTGTTTCACCCATCAAACTTTTTTGGTTTAATACAGAGTTAATCGACGCTGCAATCAGAATGTGGGCTTTTTGGCTATACCAATATTTCATGTAGGTTCATAAAAGTAGGGTAATGTCTCACCTGCTTGTAGTGCAGTGCAGCTTGCACTGATGGTCGATTTTCCATTTGCTGGGCTAGCCGACGGTTACGTGCACTGGCCAGGTGTTGCTGCTGCATTGTGGCACGCACACTCACCACTGAGGGCGGCTTGTTCTTCAGCATGTTAGTGAAGCTTAATAGGTAAAAGGAAGGGGTCAACATGGAAGTAGAGGAGGGAAGAAGCAGGAAAAAATGGATATATCTGGGAGGGGTCCAAAATCATTTTTTTTTTATACCATCACTGTTGCAGACTGATGTAGCTTTCATCAAGGGAGGTATACACACCAGATTTGTTGACACTTCATTTCTCTCTCAACGGTAACAATACAAAATATTGTTCATTAGGATTTAACCCAAGCAAAAAGCTTAGAAATGCCAATTTGGAGATGCAGTACAATAAGAGAATGAAGTGAAGCATAGTAAAAGAGAGAAGAGCAACAGAGGACATGTTGCCACTTACAGGCCTCCTGCTGCACTACTGGGATGGCTTCATCATTGTGCAACACAGGAAGCCCTGGGCGGGAGGTGGTTCACACAGCTGCCCAGCCACTTACAACCTGCACCATGCATTACTATGAGTGGATGGTCGAGGGGGGCCAAGCATGTCCAAGTCAGGACTGGGCAGCAGTCTGTTGCATAGACTATAAGAAGATTTGAGAGAGAATGAGTAGGTGAGTATTAAGCAAACACAACCTCCATTTGTGTTTCCACTCCCTTTTTAAACGGCATGCGTTTTGCATACTGTTCTACAGGTAACAGCAGTTTGCCCTCTTTTGATAGATCATTCTACCAATTATGGCCACAGCCTTTCTTTAAGAACAAAATGTGCACTGTGCACACAAGATAGAGGCTTTAGAGGCTTGCCGAATGCTTTATTCTAGCGCAACCATAGCAAGATAATAGCATTTTGAGTGGTCAGTGCACAATTTGTGCCACGGCTATTTAGCATCCTTGGAAGGTCTGGTCCCCTACAGTGGCATTCTGTGTAGAGACTACCCCTCAATCTGGTGTTTTATTGCTTGATAGCGTCTCACCGCTCGTTTAGAGATACTTTGGTGGTGCTTTTGAGCACGACTTTTTGGGAAGAGGTAGCGCTCATTCTGTATTCCTTTGGCTGGATGCTTCTGTAAAATAACCAACACAAATGCATCATAAATATAAGAATACTGAACCCTGGGTTATAATTAATACCCCGTATATATACCTATGATAGCATGTCGTCATTCAGGTTAGACACTGATTGTTGATGGCTTTATATTTCACTGAACAACGGGTACGATAGGCTATTAAAAGCTAACGTTCCATACACGCAATAACGGTTACATAGAAAATCGAGTTCGTTGGTGGTTAATAATTGTACACATTAAAAACGTTAGCTCTAAATACATACATACACGTTCGTTTTTTTCATGAACCAAATACTCACTGACCGTTGTATTAAACGAGAAGAGTAGTTAGCAGTTGTAGCTTTGCTGTTGCTAGTTTCAAAGAGCGGGTGCCGTTAGTGTTTGGTGTCCCACCGTATGCAAAAGTAAATACTGGATGAGTATTCAAATGTAGTTTCTTGGTCAGATGTATGTTGTCGTGTAAAATGCCCTCTTCGATGAGTCTTTCTAATAGTTTCTGGTTTAACTCCCCTCCTGTTTCATAAAATGGTGCTGGCAAGGTTAGCCGGACCACGAAAATGGAGTTATATTCATTACAGGAACTCATTCGTCATTTCCGGTTTGGGTCGGAGGTTAGTAATGGCGGCGTTAGCAATGGAAGATTCTGCTCCTGGAAAAGATGCGATTGCAGAGGGATTGCTTGACCTATTAAAGCCGTCTGTACAGCAGCTCGATTTACATGTACACTCAATGAGGTAATATTTTGCTTTTGTTATTTCATATTAAATTGTGAAACCTGTGTTAGTTGCTAGCCGACAATTGATGTAAGACCTGTCTTACGAAGACTTACTTACTTTTTACATTGGTTGTAATACAATACAAAGAAAACAATAAATAATATAACATTACATAAATAACATAACCATCGTTGATACAACAAATACTATCAAGGCGGGGGCAGTCTAGCCGTACGTGTGACCCAACACTCCGGCGTATGAAGCTGGATGTACAGTTCTGTGTACATCACATCAGCGGAGCCCGGGAGGTGACATGGATGTACGGTTTTTTTTTTTTTAAGCGCGCGTGCGTTTTATGAGTCACATGTGCGAATTATGTCGCACGCGCGCTTCAAGTAAATCGCACAGTCGTAAGTTTAAAGATCCCGTTATACACGTTTTTACGGCTATATAAAACTGTTTCCTGTGGTCTTTACAAGACGTTTGTGAAGTCTATACCAAAAAAAAATCCTAACACTATTTTAAGATAGTTTCAGCATAAAATACGTTTTGATAACATTTCTAGCGATAAATGTGCATTTTATTTTCGTAATCTTAAATCAGTGAATGTAATGATTTTTAGTTTGTTAGTTACTGCAACATTTTCTATCCTTGCCATGGTGATTCATATAGACGCTGCTATCCCTGGAACAACGCAGCTTGCATGTTGTTTAAATCATTGTATTTGCGTTGTGTAACGTTAGTCACCTGAGCTGCTATGCTACGTGTTATTTTATGTAACTGATGATGAAAATCCAATCGAAAGGTTCATTTTATAAATACTATCTATTTGTTTAACAGGATAATCAGGAAAATGAATACCGCTGTTTGATTTTTTTCTTCCAATAAAAATGTAGATTTTCGAGTGACCCAAGGGTCACATATTTATTCTTATTCTTTGGGACGACTAGGCCAACGTGTTTTGGGGGTCTATAACCCCCATGTTGATCATTTTAGTAGCCTTTAAGAATGTTTTTCGTCTGCCTTTTACTTTTATTAATTGCATTTACGCTTTTAAAACATTTAAAGCAGGGATGCACCGATTCCAGTTTTTCCCAGACCAAGTACAAGGGAAAAGCGTTTGGGTACTCGCCGATACCGAGTACCGATATGAGTACTTAATAATACCATTAGTTTAAAAATCGCCATAGTTACGGCCCACGTCAACTTTGTGATACTTTTTTAGTACCGTTGTTGTGTATGAGCGCTTTAATGAGTGATGTTTTATATGAAATGCGCCACACACCGTAGCCATATACTAGGTGTGTCCGGGAATCCTAACCCTCGGACGCGGGTATTAAATAAATCGCAACTCAGAGGGAGCTTCACCATCTACACAACATAGCATTATGCTATAGGTGGCCGGGAAGCCTTAGCCGTATTAAATAAATTGATGCTCAGACGGAGCTTCACAATCCACACACACCGTAGCGGTATACTATAATTTCCCGAAAGCTCAACTTTCTCTCAGACGCCGAAGTGCCCCTTTTTTTCTCTAAATGTTGGACTTATTTCAGTAACAGTGATAAAATGGCATCGATTACTATGTTGACCATCATGTAGGACACATTACCACAATTAAAAAAAACTTTTGGGTTCACTGGCTTCAACGTTATGTCACGTTGCGTAAAGTGCTATCGGGTGGTTGTATCGGATAGGTTTTACGAGTAGGAGTACATGAGCACAGTATCGGGCCCGAGTACTGGTATCGGTATCGGTGCATCCCTAATATAAAGCAGCATTGATTTGTCATGATTATCCTGATAAACTAAATGTTTATATCAAATTATGTTTTGGAATGGATTTTCAGGCGGAAGCAAAGCAATCATAAACTTGCCCCACTAATTGACGTCGGCCTAGTCGTCCCTAAGAAGAAGAATAAATGTCATCCCTAGGTCGTGCGAAAATCTACGTTTTTATTGTAAGAACATAATCCAACAGCAGTATTAATGTGTCATGATTATCTTGTTAAACAATATGTAATAAAAGGAACCTTTGGAATGGATTTCTTTCGGCGGACGCAAAGCAAACATAAACGTCCTTTGTGCCCCACAAAAACACGTCGTACTAAAAGAAGAATAAATGTCGTCCCTGGGTCACTTGACATTTTTTATTGAAAGAAAATCATCAGTTACATAAAATAGCACTCAACACAACAGCTCAGATGACTACACAACGCAAAGACATTGATTCAAACAACATGCAAGCTGTAGTGGTTATAGGGATAGCAGCGTCCATATGAATCACCATACATTCATATTCTGACCCATCCCTACTGCAAAATAATTTTTATAATATCTGCTGGATTATTGAACACATCTCTAATGAATGGCCCGGTCTTCTTTACTGAAATGAACGTTTCAAACCTCCAGATATACCAGAAGCAGGCCATTTGTTTCTTCCCATTGGCTGTTGGAACCGTAATCTCTATTCCTTGTACCCTCACATGAAATAATATCTTTGGTACTTTATTTATAGGCTATTGCATAGGCTATCTTTCCTTAGAAAATGTTTATGAAAAATAAACGTCATGCGAAATTAATCAATAGGCCTATAAAGTATAATCTTAAATATAGGATAGGCCATTTATTTTAGAAGCATTTTTTTGTTATTTTTGTTGAATTTCTTTTCACATACAACCAAAAAATCAAAAGCTTAGACAAAAAAAAAAAAATCTGAAATCTTGTTGTCACAGGCCTGTAATAAGCCCGTCCAATCATATCACTCGGCCCGATGAAATGATTGGATGGCCAGCCTGTCCTACCTACCTGGCAACCTGTGCACACTCTGGATTTAACGTCCTTGTCACTTCTTCAACTGACTAGCTTACGTTTGTATGATTCATGTTATTCAAATTAACAATTTATATTTTTATATTTTCAGAGAGAGCCAGGTGGAGTTGAGAGAGCACATTGACAATCTGGCCTCAGGTGACAATTTTTTTTAATTGAAGAAGCGATGGTGAAGAATGTAAATTGGTCAATGACTGATATGATTTTCATTAGTGTTGCATTAATATCTGTTTGTTGCAGAGCTTGGCCGAATAAATGAGCACCAGAAGGTTGCACTAGACCTTGACCCATATGTGAAGAAACTGCTTAACGCAAGACGCAGAGTTGTGCTAGTAAACAACATACTGCAAAATGCCCAGGTGAGGGTGACTATACTTATTGATTTAGCTGATATTGCTCTCTTTACACATGTTAAATATCAAGATTCTACAACTGTTTTTTTAATCTAGATTAAAAAATGAATCTGTAGACACGAAGGGCACAACACGCTCACAAGCCTCGTCTCAGCCTGTTTAGACGTAGGGTCGAAGATCCCCACTTGATATCCGTACAAACATACCTGTTTCTGGTTTCCTCAGACTGGTTGTAGAGGTAGCGTCAATGGTATACCAGTTTACATTGCTTTGAATAATGTCATGAAGCATGTACCTGGTTTCGTCCTCTGATCAAATGTTTATATCGGTGTGTATTCATTATATGTAATATCTTGGTCTTCCCTACCAGGAACGACTGAGGCGACTAAACCACAATGTAGCCAAGGAGACTGCACGAAGAAAGACGATGCTGGAGTCATCGGGAGCATTCATCACTCGTTCATCCAGTAAACCATGAACCGGTCGCTCGCTTTAATAGTCATATCTCACTTGTTCAATTTAAAACATGCAGTTTTTAATCGCCGGAACCATCTTACTCTAGGATTGGCTGTAGGCATAATTTTGAACTCTATTGAATTTCCTATTAGACACAGACCGAATCCTTTTTGGAAATAAACACAACTATGTGGAACAGAGCGCAAAAGAAATGACAACAATACCAAAATCTAGTAGTTTGACTTCAGGTTCTTCAGTAAACATTAACAGACTAATATACTTTAGTACCAATGGATTACCTACAAAAAACAAGTACGACTACAATTAAGGCTTGTCAGATTTTCATTGTTTTAATATAATATACTTTTTTTACTTTGTTATACAAAACCTTTTATTAATCTAATGTGTTCAGTGATTTATTACCAGTTCATTGCAAATTATTTCCATTTAATTAGACATTTAAAATAATGCCAATGTGGGATACTTTCAAAATGTTATATTGCAGTAGATGTATTGCTGAAATCACTAGTGTCTGTAGTGTAAGCAAAATACATCCTACAGCCTCTACCAAACTTAATAGACTATGCTTGTGATTGTTTTATTAACATGTATTTCCCATATCAATTTCTAACATTACATAAATGTATTGCTATAAGAGGCCACATTTCATACTTTATCTCACATATACACCTGACAAGGCCAGTGTTGTTGAGTGTTATAATGAGTAATGTTGTGCACACACCATGGCGGTAGCAAACCCTCTCTGTGTTGCGTCACTTAATGCCGTTGAAGTTACGCAGACCGTGAACTCAAAGAATGTGGTCTGATTTGGAGCACAATGTTCAGAAACTGGTTGGCGGAGAATGGCAAAAATGTGTGTACCATCAAAGCACTAGTAGTCGTACAGTAGTTGCACGCTCACACGGTGAAGCCCTCGTACAGATGGGTGCACACGGATTTGACGGATCCAGGATACTGCTGCCCGTCCGCGCTAGATAAAGATGCAAGCCCCCATCTGTGAGAGATAAAAAAGATGCAAAATGAAATGCCCACCAAGACGACGGCAGGCCTGAGCTCTGCACTATCGCCATCTAAACCCAGCTTTGCCAGATAGAAGCGCCTTGCTGGAAGATGTGAAATATAACTGTTCTATATATTATATAGCCTACAATATATTAAGTACGGTAGGCCTATACCAAATATATTAAATGTCTCTTAAACAAATGTCTCAAATTGTCTCTCTGAAACAAAACAAATATATAAAATGTGTCTTAAACAAATCAATCAAATGTAACGATAGGCTATAATATAAAATGAAATACAATAAGGGTGTGTGCACCGGTAAAAATGGCTGTGAAATCCACAGTAATTTACTGTGTTTCTGCACAGTTAAATACGGAATATTTTTCCCAGTATTGTACTGTGTGATATGCCTAAAAACAGTAATCAACTTGATAGTGTAGAAATCAGTTATAGATATACTATAGAAAATACCAGTACAAAACTACTGTAGACATTTACCGTAAACATGACTACTGTAGAAATTCACAGTAAACATGACAGAAAAATGCATACTACTGCAGAAACTGTTACTGCAGTACGTTTAGTTACTAAACGATTGGATCATCTGGCAAGACCGCAACATCGTGGGTCATAGAGAACTACAGGACACTAGGGGGCAGCAGAGCCGCCTTGAACACAGGACGCTCTTTGTGGCGCATTTATAATTCTGTTGAGCGACCATAGTGAGCGTCGACAAACTCATGTATGCTGTCAGGGCCGCTGCTAGCCATTTCGGGACCCTAGACATGATTGCTTCGTGGTAGAACACTACTACTGTAACCAATACAGTACATAGTAATTACTGTGATTTTTTGTACAGTAAGTTACTTGTCAATTGCTGCCAGTAAATTACTGAATTTTACGGTAAGTTTCTTACAGTGTGGTTGTGTCGGATACACATTGTCATACGACAGGGGTTCTCAACTGCCTGTTTCGCTATAACTCGTTTGTTCATATAATCATATTACCTGTTGATCCGTCCCTCAAACGAATGTTTCTCCAATTTTACACTATTCTCTATAAAACAAAAGAATTGCGTGTTTTCTTATCACAGACAAACATGTCATATTATATAATTAGAAATGTCAATGACTTTGTTGCCATTATTATATCCTACCTTATCTCCTACTAAACAATGTAGGCATGTACTTGTAGAAACCCTCTAAACAACACACTATAGGCATTCTGGCATAAACTTGGTGGGCCTTATAGGTTACATCCTGTGACTTATAGTTCTGATCGTAACAGGCCTATATGACTTCATAAATACATAGATCCATCTTCTAACTGCAAAACGCAGTTTAAGATAAGACTAACGGCTGTTAAAAAATGTCTGTTAGCCAGTGTTTTGTCAAAAACATGCAATCTTAGAAATATCTCAGCACACCACTTGCAAAGTAGCTGGGTTGGGGGTGTCTCGCGGGATCGGCGCTTACGCGTGTGTAACATCGAGCACTGGTTGTCGCACGGTTGACTCGCGCGTTTTAGCCCTCGCACAGATGGGTGTACATGGATTTGACAAGTGTTTTTTGGGAATTACACTATCATTTTATTAACAGTTACCAAACGGCATACTAACGTAGTATGTTTAAAATCAGAGACATACTAATACATTTAAAGAAAGAAAGACTGGCTCCCAACATTTGAGTTTTTAAGGGAGATGAAAACAACCACACAGTACAAAATAAAAAACATCCATAATATCAGCTACTCAACCGGGTCAACCAAAGACTGCTCAACAGCATCCACAAACCAACACATAAAGGACCAAATGTTTGCTGAGTACACAACACAACGCAAAAGCAAAAATAATAAAACCTTATAAATAAAACCAACAAACAAAACCATATAACAAATGTTCTGCCACTGAAGAAATGCATCACAAGCAGGCCAGGAATTTCACCGGCGGCCACGGCCGTCGTTGCCCACTGTCTGGCCTTGATGCCCTTCTGAAAATCGTATGCCCATCGGCCACTGGGGCCTTGGTGCCCCGCACTCTGCCTGTTTTGTTTTTTTCTTCCCCCCGCCCTGCCCCTCTGCTAGGGATGGGTACTGAAACCCGGTATTAAACGGGCTCCGGGGCTGAATAATTACACACCGTAGTATCGATATGCTCCGACGTACCCGGTGCTGCTTTCGGTATTTTAGAAATTAAGGAAATATATTTTATTTTAATTAGGGGTAGATAAACGTTGCTATAGTTATATATCTCGCATTAAGATGCATTTTCGTTATTCCAGTCACTCCCGAAATTAAAACTATCTCTAAAGAGAAAACTCTGTCCGAGCCTGTATTTTAAGTCGGGGGCGGGGCCCTCTGCTTTCTCTCACATGAGGAAAATTAAGGAAATATATTTTCTATTAATTTAGGCTAAATCAACCTTGCGATATTTATATCAGGGTTCGCCCCAAACAATTTGGGCTGAAGGTGGCGCTGGGCCACCATACTAATTTCCAACGCCACCCTGTTACATTTCATAATAGGGACGCGGGCATTTAGTTTACGTCGTCGTTTGTTTCCATTTCATTTCTGAAACGGGTAAATTGGTTAAAACACATCATTTATTGAAATAATGCTTAACAAACTAAAGTGCTGTGTGTAGGAATTATGTCTCTTTCGAATCCACTCTTGATCCAACTCGGCAGCGGCAGAGCTTCAAAGCAGGTCGCACACCGAGCCAATAGTATACGCGTAGGAGATATAGAACGCACGTCGGATGATTCCAGTTTAATATAATCGCTGTTGATGGATAAAGGTTTTGGGCAGCCAGAAGTTATCGCGACTGTATGGTAGCGCCGGTGTGAGCGCTCTCATTGGAAACACGACCCACCGAAGTTCCAGCTAAGACACGCCCCTTTGAATGGGCCAGCCTTCTTCAAATGATCATGAAACTAAAAAGGTGGTTTTGTACATTGTGCAAGACATGTTACGTTACCACAAGGGCCAACGTTTCCTCCCTCTTTGGAAAGTCTTCTTGCATCACAAGCAGGAGAAGTGCAGAAATCTTGTTGCTGCTGATAAAAATAGTACTGGTCTTCCCTGTGTCCTCTCAGGTAGAGCGGAGGAGGCCAAACATAAGTCCTTATGGGCCAAAGAAGCACCAGAACCCCCCCTGATTTCCCATCCCCATCATCAAACGACGAGGACTCTGATTCAAATTTAATTGATTGATTCAATTGAAAATGTTTTTCAATATTACTTGTTCATTTTAGTGCTCCGAGGCTTCAATGATTGTACTGATGTTATGTGACCCTAAACCTTTTCTAAACCTTAGTATGAATAACAAATCAATTATTATTTAGATGTAAATTGTATGTTACAGTGTTTATTAAAAACTTTTTATAACTGAAGGCCTTGATGCCCTGGCATGTGGTCCTTGTGCCCTCTAAAGAATGGCCCCACTGCAGGCCAAGTGGCCTTGCCCCTAAAAGTATGAAATTCCAGGCCTGATCACAAGACTAAATAGAATCAATGAAAAAACTGAATTCAGTTTGAGACATTTATATCTACGAAATCTATCATTGGATTTATAGGTTAATAAAAGTAATCTTGGCATTGTGTGCATGGACAACATTTTATAAAATATGTATTGGTCAATCTATAAACCAACACAATATACACACACAATTGTTTACTTCTCTGGATCTGGAGGTAAATTGGGTGGGATTATTTTGACCCTTTTTGACAAAACGGGTCAAAATACCAGTTATGCTACCCAGTGACCAAAATACATTACTTGTACCATAGTCCCACCCTACCAACCTCACGCAAAACTCGGCAGTATGCCTCCTAGCAGAACGCACTGGAAGGTATAGGGGTGGGCCATACTGCAACATTTGGTTTCGATCCGACATTAAGTAATACAGGACCAGAATTGCTGATACCGATAGATACTTTTTATCATTCAAAGCGGCATATGTATTTTCATGTAGGGGAGAGCATTGTGTCATGATTTATGAGGTGAATGAATCATCAAAACGCTAAATCTGAATACATTTTCATGACCACTGAATGATATGCCAAAGGTTAGCAATCATTGTTAGGTGAGTGGTAGAATAGAATTTCTACCTGCCGCCTTTGAGACCCGGGTTTGATTCCTAACTGAAGCATGTATGTAGCAAGCAATTTGCTTTCCACTGAATGCATGTTAAAACACAGGACAGGTTTTTACAAAAGTATTGTTTTTATTATTGTAAATTGAATGTGCCAACATGTCTAAAGTTTTTTTAATGACCAAAGTGCACACAATTATTTGTGGAGAACAAAACAAAAAATTGCACCTCTATGTACCTGCCACCTCTACACAGTACCACCAAACTAATACATCCCTCTATGTACCTGCCACCTCTACACAGTACAACTGCTACCACCAAACTAATACATCCCTCTATGTACCTGCCACCTCTACAGTACACCTGCTACCACCAAACTACTACATGGGGGCAACTGATTGAGAATACGTTTTTGATTAGAGTAAAATAGACGTCACTAGGACTGCATGATTCTTGATTAAAAGAGAATCACGATTTTCTTGCTTTGAATTGAGATCACGATTCTCTCAAGATTTGTTTTCAATAAAAATGTTTATTGCACTAATTTACCTGATACAGAAGGAAATGCAACAAAAAATAAGATGGTGCCTGATATAGGACCAGCACATCAACTTTGGACAACAGAAAGGGGACACTCCTGTTTTTAGCAAATGCAACAGCTTCATAAATCAGACACTGAACATAAAAACTCAACTTCAGTCTCTTGTCTTCCCTTACTTGCACAACCTTTGAACAAGCATTTTTCTTTGTGTTTTCTGTGCGTAAGATGAGAGGTAGTTGTCAATATAACAAGTAGTCTGTCAACATTTTTAGGCGTCAGTGAGGAATGGAGACATGTTACAATGTTCCCCCCACGCCTATAGGGTCTGACTTATCTCAGACCAATAAAACTTGATATGGTGTTGTCTTGACCACTCTATGTGTAGAAGCAGAAACTAGTCAGAACTGATAGCACTATAAATATGTGGTCTTAATGTTAGCTTTAATATCACGTGGTCTAATATGTCAGAGAACAAATTCATTTACACTCAGAATGCAGAGGTGTTTCCTTGTGAGGCATTTTCCAATAATCGGCTGGTGAAAAAGACAGATGGATTCAACACTCAACCTATAGCCTAGTGAAGACGAATTCATTTAACAGCTTTCCTACGCACCTCGCGGTGCCAGTGAGATGTGTTCACGACAACGAGATGTTGTTTGCACAGACAGTTCTACTCTTTATGAATTGTCCACAACGTAGAAGAGAGAAACTGAAACTGGTATGGATCCTATTGACGGTACAATCTTCAAAAACTAGACGTACCATCTGTAGTATTAATAATTATTAATTATTAATTAGAACCATCTGTTTATTAATGAATTCGGAACAGCCATCTTCTCTTCTGGGAAAAGCCAACAGCAATCCTTCCTACCCTGTGTGATCATGTTTTCATTCAGAGTTTGCTCAGAGAGGAGGGGCTATTCACAGACGGTCTGCTGTCAAGTGTGTTAGAGAGCGAGAGCAGTCAATGTGATTCTCCACCACCCATCCTGACTGCACCACTGACATACATGATATCAATACTTGGTATCAAGAGATGGAAGAAAGAGACCAAGAAATTCCATACACCATGGCAACAAGAGGGCTAATGGGACGGCAAACACCTACGCGGCATCGAAATGGTCTCCACATTTAATTCTTTTTTGGACAAGTCGCACATCATCGATTGCTTTTCATAATAAGAAGCAGAAGCCTAAAAAAGGTGGAGACAACACAGGGTGAAACAGATGGAAGATGATAAGGTCCCGAACGTCAAGGATGACGACACACCACCACCATCCGTACTCCTCAAGTCATCACTCATGTCATGTACCCAATCTTGGATTCTGGGAAAAACCCTGTATAACAAATGGTGGTAGAAGAAGAACAATCAGGACTACACAGAGAACAGGTTAGTTACGCTACAAGGAAGCCAACAGTATTACAGCCTGTGGGAGTGTGTGCGGATGATGGCTGGTTTAAGCAGCCTCACCAGGCCGAGTCTGATTGGACTCTGGGGCTGCACACCTGTTGCACATTGAGTAATCAGTGTGCGCAGGTTAAACCAGCCATCTCCACACACTCAGGAAGAGTTCTCCTAGATGGCAACATGGAACACCGTGCCATGTATCATTTTCAACAAAACCTTTACAATAAATCTTTTAACATCACCACCCTGCATCCTTTTGTCTGGAGGAGCCCAATAGAAGTCCCCTAGGTGGAGTTTGGCACCCACCTAGGTGGCGTGTCACATGGACATTGTTACATAGCCATACCAAACAACCACACCACCCATACGTCAACATAGCAGAAGGACCTGACCCATTCCAGAGAAGATGCAGAAGCCATGGAAAAAAATAATTCCCCTTTCTCTCAGGGCCAACGATAACAATTTCAACCCCGTCCTATTGGGAAGAAGTAAGAGCAATCCTACAAAGAAAGCAAGACCTGTATACTCCAACACAGTTGACGACAGCCTAGAAGAAGATAGTGAAGAAGGCTACACTTCCAAAGTGATGGCACTGGTCTCCCTCTTAAAGGGTCGGCTGAGTAGAAGGGCGGGCATATGGGAAGCTCCGTGCATGGTGAAACGGAGGAAACTATGCTCACTTGTATGGATATCTGAGTAGCCTGTTAACGTGTGTGAGGAACTAGCCAGACAGCAATGAGTCACACCCCTATGGCCCAGCACCACTGTCTTCAAGGGCATGTAGCCTCATTAAAAGTCTGGTCAGTAACGCCTCAAAACCTCACTTTAAAAATAATAGAAGTATTCCATAACATGTCGAGTACAGTGAAATTGTAACATTGAAACTTGCGTCAACCCCAATGTGTAAGTTTATACAATATTAAGCCTAATTTGACTTACAGTTGGTTGATCTGATTTTGGGACACCACAGCATCATTGTTAAAGTATGGCACAATCTTGGCCCTGCAGCACTCCCTCTTAAAGGGTCGGCTAAGTACAGCGCAATTGTTCGAGGACGCCCTGAGAATAATACAAATTGGCCAACAAACAACAAACAGCAGACAAACCTCTGAAGGAGGCGGAAGAATGTTTAAAAGAGAGCCACCAGTCCAATGCTTCAGGGGCCTTGCCATCTTCTCTCTTTAGGATGGTGCCACGGCCCTCTTCCTTGTCACCAACCAACATTGGTTGGTGACCAGGATGAAGCACCAGGGAGTAGGAGATAACAGCAACAGACAGCAGCAGAGACCAGCAAACCAAAAGCAGCAGAGGCTGCTAACTCAACACCCACTTTTCCTGTGCAATTCCCCTTGGAAATTAAGGATGTTCTAATTGATGGAAGCTGTTCACGAACTAAGATGCATGCATGTTTGATAGGGTGTGGGAGAAAACCTTCAGTTGGGCCAGATGTCGTCAGATCTTCAACACGCATTGTTCTAATAAAAGATTACCTGTATTTCTGGCACAATATAGTTTAGAGCAGGGTCTAGGTTTTGTAGATAACTGGCCCTCCCTGATGTGCTGATGAGACGGCCTTCACCCTACTGGGTTAGGCCTCAATTATGTCTGAAAACAATGATAGATGTCTTAGCCAGGCGCGACACTCACAGCACGCTGGGTTGCAGGATATTAGCAAACCTGATGGCAACATACTAGCTTATGTTGTAGAGTCTAGAACACTAGGTGGGTTAACTGCCAGTTTAACTGCCACCCTGGCCAGTTTGCCAGGGTGATGTAGCATGTAATGCTCACACTGAGGCGCCTCCATGTTTTAACGGTCATAGTGACTGCAGACTGGAGTTTTACACTAAACCTACACCTATAAGTACTGTGGTGCTGCCCCGTATCCAGGTGTAAAACCCTCACACCTATAAGTACTGTGGTGCTGCCCCATTTCCAGGTGTAAAACCAGCAGGTGAAGGCCGCCGCAAGTCTGTAAAAATCTCAATATTTCTCTAACTTCCTCAGAGGTTAGTAATAAATCGAAATAGGATTTATGAACATCAGATCGCTTTCAGCTAAAGGATTAAATTAAAAGGATTTAATTGTTTAAGATATATATCCTGGCCCTATGTGAAACCTGGTTAAAACCAGTTGTATTTCTACCATTAAACAAAGCTACTCCACCCACCTACGTTAGCTCCCAATTATCTCCATCACCAGAAAGGTGGTGGAGTGGCCCTAATATCTAATTCAAAGCTTAAACTAAATCCCAAAAGTAAATATAAATTCACATCGTTTGAGGTGCTTGCTTTCTGCTCCTCAATTACTCTTGAACAAACAAAACCAATTTCAGACTCCTTCGTTTTAGCTATAGTGTACCGCCCCCCAGGCCCGTACTCACTCTTTGTAGATGAGTTCTCTGAATTTGCAGCTGATCTTGTTACGTATTTCAGACAAAGTTTTGCTTATTGGGGATTTGAACAGTCATGTGAATAACCGTCTGATTCTCTGTGAAAGGTTTTTCTGTCCATTACAGATACCTTTGGCTTCAAACAGCTCTGTTACAACCCCACTGTCTAGGGGTAGTGGGGGAGGTAACGGATGTTAAAAATGTCCAGGTTATTGGTGTAGATGAACAATTTGAGAGTGAATAATAAAGGAATGACAAAACAACGGATGAGGGTGAACATGGGTTTACTGGGGAAGATGAACACAAAACAAAAGTACAACACGACAAAGCAACCAGGCCTTGGGACTTGAGTGTTGCCAAAGAAAATAACCAAACAAAACAAAGCTAAGCTAACAGCTAACACTGCAGACCACACGTCCGCTACCCTAACTAAGCTAACCCAAAAATACAGTTGGTAGCAACACTCCTAATCTAGTGTTTCTAAACAGAGAACAGCACTACGTGTTGGTAATGTATAGAGGCCTCCGTCTTACCTGTCCCAAGACCGCAAGGTAGCCACAAAGAACAAAAACATGGTGGGGCTAACAAAGGGGTTCACAATTAGGGCAAGGGAAACTAGGGGACAATATATATAGGTGTATATATATAATCAAAGGCTCTAACAATTCAATTGCCAAAACCTTTCCACGAGCCACAAATAGGACCAAAAGGAAAGAGAGAGCCTAGCCAAACTGGCTTTTATCTGTGTGGCAGGCCTCCCCTTGCTGGAAACTGATGGTGATTGGTGGAAGCTGGTTGGTAGAGGCGGGATGATGAATGATTGCTCAACGACTGGCACCTGCACCTAATAGAGGGAAACAAGAAGGCAGCAACAAACAAACAGTGGCCGTAACAAGCTCGTCCAGCACCCCACCCACACCGGTGGAAACACGCTGGACCTCGTCTTGACCCACGGTGTTGATATTTCAGACCTTGTTGTCTCACCCTACACCTCAGCTTTATCAGACCACTTTCTGCTCACTTTCCAGGTGGTGGTATCCTGTCCCTGCGACGACCGCCAGGCTACCTACAGCTGTCGTCATATCACCCCTGCAACCACTCCAGCTATGGCAGATAAGTTACCCAACTCACTTTCTCCACTTTGTAACCATAGGGTCTCTGTGGATATTCTCACCGATGATTTCAACAGTGCCTTATCTGCAGCTATCGACTCTGTTGCTCCGCTTGTAATCAAAAAGCGATCAATGAAAAAAACAGCTCCCTGATTCAATGAAGACTCTCGCACCTTGAAGCAAAGCTGCAGAGTACTAGAATGCAAATGGCGCTCAACTAAACTTGTCTTTCATCTTGCATGGCATGATAGCCTGCTCATCTACAAAAGTGCTTTGACTACTTCCAGGAACACCTACCTCTCCAGTGTCATCAACTTGAATAAAAACAACCCCAAGTTTATTTTCGACACAGTGAAGAGTCTGACTTAAAAACAGACTCAGAATGTGTGCTCCTCCCTGTCAGCAAGCCAATTCATGGATTTCTTTGAAAACAAAATCGAATCCATTAGAGAAGAAATTGATGCCTGCCGTACTTCTTGTCGTCACCATCTGATGAAGCAATACCCACATGTCCACCCTGAAGCAACCCTCCTGGAGTTCAACACAATCCCTCTGGATGAACTTGACAAAGTAATAAAATAACTTCAAAATCCACAACCTGTATGCTGGATCCCCTCCCTACCAAGGTTCTTAAAGAACTCCTTCCCACTGTGGGTCCCGCCATCCTTACCATCAGGAATCTTTACCTGTCTACTGGAACTGTTCCCTCTAGCTTCAAGACTGCTGTGATAAAACCGCTACTCAAAAAGCCTGGCTTAGACCCTGAATTAGTCAACAACTATTGGCCTATATCGAATCTTCCTTTCCTCTCTAAGGTACAAGAAAGAATTGTAGCGAAGCAAACCATCGATCACCTGATGACGAACAACCTATTCGAACCTTTTCAATCTGGCTTCAGGACTTTCTACTCTACTGAAACTGCTGTAACAAGAGTGGCAAATGATCTTCTTCTTACTATGGATACCAATGCAAGCTCCGTGCTTGTGTTGCTCGACCTAAGTGCTGCCTTCGACACAATTGACCACGGCATTCTTCTTCATCATCTTGAATACAAAGTTGGAATCAAAGGTTCTGCTCTTCGTTGGTTTGAATCTTATCTCACAGATAGAAAACAATTTGTTCTCTGTGAAGGATCAGAATCAAAACAATGCAACCTAAGCTTTGGTATTCCCCAAGTGTCGGTCCTTTGTCCATTGCTTTTTGCAATCTATATGCTTCATCTGGGTGACGTTATCCGCAGCTACGGAATTAGCTTCCACTGCTATGCAGATGACACTCAAATCTACATTCCTGTAGAATCAAAGGATTCTACAGGAATCCAGAACGTTGAGTCCTGTCTGACTGCAATAAAAAGTTGGATGTCCCAGAACTACATCCAGCTAAACACAGGGAAGATGGCGCTGATAATCGTCGGCCCAAAGCAAGACCAAACAAAATTCGAAGCGGTCTCCCTGTGTTTCGCTGGTTCGGTCATTCCACAAAGTGCCTGTGTTAAAAATCTTGGTGTCTTGTTTGACCCTTTGCTTTGTTTTGACCAACATGTTAAAAGTATAACTAGAATTGCATTCTTTCATCTGAGGAATATTGCTAAAATCAGACCAATGTTATCTACAACAGATGCAGAGACACTCATTCACGCATTTATATCACCTTCGAGAGGCATGAACGCTGCAGCTAGACTATTGACTAGAACGAGAAGATTTGATCATATTACCCCTATTCTCGCCTCTCTACACTGGCTACCAATAACCAGATCGGATTTTAAGGTGCTACTGCTTACATATAAAGCCTTGCATGGATTAGCACCATCCTACCTGAAGGAACTTATCATTCCTTATTGTCCTTCTCGGCCCCTCTGGTCTTCGGGAGCTGGCCTTCTTTCTTTACGAAAGCTTAAAAAGAAATCGGCAGGACAGACAGTGTTCGCCTACCAAGCGCCCTATCTATGGAACAGTCTGCACCTGTAATCAGGGAAGCTGACTCTGCCGAGCAATTTAAAGCAAAGCTGAAAACCTACCTCTACAGTCTTTCGTTTGGCACCTAGGGGGGCCAAACAATGCTGATGTCAGGACTGATGCTGAATGCGTGGATGAAGTGTGTTAGTGTCTGTCAGATTATGTGAATGTTTCTGATGTTCTGATGTTTCTTTCGATTTGTGTTTGTTTTTGTGTAGTCATTAAATTAGCAGTTCTTTTAGTCAACATCTTTTGTATGCACTTTCCCTTCTAATTCACTATTCCGTCTGTTTTAGCGTCCTGCGGTGACTGCGACTGGATACCGGGTATCCAAAGCCGCTTTAGACGCTCCTGACGCAAATAAAGCAGTCATTGGTTAGTCTTTCAAATGAGCTAGATATTAAATAAAGACCCCATGATCTTTCATTTTAGTTTACAGCTATTAGGGGGGCACCCAGAGTTGAACTGGGGACCTCTTAATCTGCAGTCAATGGCTCTGCTAATGAACTATACCCTCTTTATTGTTCAATAAAATTACTATACACACATTCTTCGGTTTCTATGTCAAAGCTGCTTCAGACGCTCCTGACGCAAAGAAAGCAGTCATTGGTAAGTCTTTCCAATGAGCTAGATATTATATTAAAGTAACACCACTAGATGTTTCATTCGGGGATACATCTGTTAGGGGGCACCCAGAGTTGAACTGGGGACCTCTTGATCTGCAGTCAAATGCCCTGCCACTGCGCTATACCCCCTTTACTGTTATGCTGCTTTACTCTATAGACATTGTCTGGTTTAACGTCAAAACCGCATATTCAGCCCTCTGCATATGCTGCTCAAAGCCGCTGCTGACGTAAAGAAAGCATTCATTAGCTAGTCTTTCAAATTAACTAGATATTATATAAAATTCAGTCCCCCTAATCTTTCAATTTAGTATAGAGCTGATAGGGGGCACCCAGAGTTGAACTGGGGACCTCTTGATCTGCAGTCAAATGCTCTGCCACTGAGCTATACCCCCTTCACAGGTGGGATGCTTTACTCTATAGACATTCTCTGGTTTAACGTCAAAACCGCATAAGGTGCTCTTGACGCATAGAAAACTGGCATTAGTTAGTCTTTCAAATTAACTAGATATTATATAAAATTCAGTCCCCTTAATCTTTCAATTTAGTATAGAGCTGATAGGGGGCACCCAGAGTTGAACTGGGGACCTCTTGATCTGCAGTCAAATGCTCTGCCACTGAGCTATACCCCCTTCACAGGTGGGATGCTTTACTCTATAGACATTCTCTGGTTTAACGTCAAAACCGCATA
>JAOPJO010000103.1:13102148-13113604 GCA_027123675.1 Molva macrophthalma
TCTGTTAGGGGGCACCCAGAGTTGAACTGGGGACCTCTTGATCTGCAGTCAAATGCTCTGCCACTGAGCTATACCCCCTTTACTGTTGTGCTGCTTTACTCTATAGACATTCTCTGGTTTAACGTCAAAACCGCATATTAAGCGCTCCGCATATGCTGCTCAAAGCCGCTGCTGACGTAAAGAAAGCATTCATTAGTTAGTCTTTCAAATTAACTAGATATTATATAAAATCCAGTCCCCTTCATCTTTCAATTTAGTATAGAGCTGAAAGGGGGCACCCAGAGTTGAACTGGGGACCTCTTGATCTGCAGTCAAATGCTCTGCCACTGAGCTATACCCCCTTTTCAAATAATAGCCTTTAGTCTAAAACTTGCTCCCCGTGTTTGTTTGTTAAAACCGCATAGAGTGCTCTTACCACAAACAAAACCAGCATTGGTTCGTCTTTCCAATGAGCATGATATTATATTAAACAAAGACTCTAAAGTCTTTAATTTTAGTATACAGCTGTTTAGGTGCACCCAGAGTTGGAGTGTGGACCCCTTGCTCTGCAGTCAAAGACTCTACAAATGAGCTATACCCCCATTAATGTTCACTAATCTTACTCTACACACATTCTTCACTTCCTACGTCAAAGCCCCTTTAGACGCTGCTGACGTACAGTGCTCTTACCACAAACAAATCAGGCATTGGTTAGTCTTTCCAATGAGCATGATATTACATTACAGTAAGACTCCTAGATCTTTCATTTTAGTATACAGCTGTAGGTGCAGCCAACGTTGAACTGGGGACCCCTTGATCTGCAGTCAAATGCTCTGCCACTAAGCTATAACCCCTTTGAAATTTGTCCACTTTACTCTATATACATCCTCCGGTTTAACATCAAAACCGCATAAGTTGATCTTGATGCAAAGAAAATTATTGGTTAGTCTTTCAAATGAGCATGATATTATAATCAGCCCCCTATAGCTTCAATTTTAGTATAGAGTTCAACAAAGAGGCACCCAGAGTTCAAATGGTGACTTCTTGATCTGCAGTCAATGGCTCTGCTAATGAGCTATACCCCCTTTATTTATCATGTACCTTACTCTACACACATTCTCCAGTTTCTACGTCAAAGCCGCTTAAGACGCTCCTGACGCAAAGAGAGCAGTCATTGGTTAGTCTTTCAAATGAGCAAGACATTATATTAAATTAAGACCCATTGATCTTTCATTTTAGTATAGAGCTTTTAGTGGGCATCCAGAGTTGAACTGGGGACCTCTTGATCTGCAGTCAAATGCTCTGCCACTGAGCTATACCCCCTTTAAATATCAGCCACTTTACTCTATAGAAATCCTCTGGTTTAACGTCAAAACCACTTTAGCTGCTCTTGACGCAAAGAAAACAGTCATTGGTTAGTCTTTCCAATGAGCTAGATATTATATTAAAGTAACACCCCTAGATCTTTCATTTTGGGATACATCTGTTAGGGTACCACCCAAACTGGTGCAACACAACCTCTGCTCTTAAGTATTAAACCACTGCCGAACAAAGAAATGTCCATTCACAGAAAAACGCTTAAAGGTGGGGCGGACACTCGAGAGTGTGTATGGAGAGTCATGTGTACAACATTACAAACTCCCTGGCAAAGAATTTGAACATGCAAGGAGTAAATGGGAAGATGGGTTTCCTGGGCCTGCAGATGAGTTGTTGGTAAGTTGGTATGTTGATATGTTGTGATTGCTAAATTTGTCTTGAGATCCAACAAAAACAATCCTACAATGTCACCAATGTTCCATCATCACTCATAGAAAATATAAACACTAGAGCGATTATAGAACGCATTGTCGATGTACGGTCATTTGATCCCAGGACACGGAGGAAGAGAATCATCTAGTTACTTTACTTGGTCAGTATAGCTCTAAATAGAAACTAGTTACTTTACTCAAGCCTTTTTCACACATGGTTCCCGGTAAATTACTGGCATTACCTTTCAGGCCCCGCTAGTGATTTTCCCTATTCACACATGCAGCTTTGTTTAGGAACATTTCCGTCATGTGCCCTCTCACACATGGCATAGCAATGCCGGTATAGAAGGGCCAAGGGGGACAGTCCAGCAGATATCAGTAATGCAACACTTATGGATGCCAGCCGCCATGAAGCTTGTGGACTGAGATTAGCTCCCGTATTTTGGAATCTGTCCAGCTTCCAGCTATTCTTGAAAAAAAAGGAGCTGGTTTACAATCAAAAGAAGCTGTACTGATTTTGTTATTGAATCACCAGAAAAGCAGTGGCGCGTTAAGATAAAGAATCGCAGATTAAAAAACGTCCTCAGCTGAGTCTTGTGATTGGGTTGCTCTCTGCACGTGAAAGAGTCTTACGTCAGACAACGTCACCCTTTATGTCGGGCTCTCCTGGCAATGGGACTGCTTTCATTCACCACAAAGCCGTATCGGCAGTGATCCGGAAATGTTACTAGATCTTTTGCAGGCAAATTGCCGGTGCAGATTTATGTTAGAGACTGCGCGAAAGGGGCTGTAGTCTTAATTAAAAGTAGCCTACACTTGTTTTCTGCTGTTATCTAAAACAAGGTAGCCTTAATTTATTCGAGGTCTGATTGTCTGTCTGTCTCTGGAGCTCATGTAGAGTGGCCGTGTGTCCCTCAGCACAGCGGCCTCTGGAGCTCATGTAGAGTGACCGTGTGTCCCTCAGCACAGCGGCCTCTGGAGCTCATGTAGAGTGACCGTGTGTCCCTCAGCACAGCGGTCTCTGGAGCTCATGTAGAGTGGCCGTGTGTCCCTCAGCACAGCGGTCTCTGGAGCTCATGTAGAGTGGCCGTGTGTCCCTCAGCACAGTGGTCTCTGGAGCTCATGTAGAGTGGCCGTGTGTCCCTCAGCACAGCGGTCTCTGGAGCTCAAACCTTCTGCTCAGAAGCTAAGCCTTACATACGATTTCCTAGGCTTCAGTGAATTATATTCCTTAGGTCATCATACTCAAAATTTAAACTTCACCATACACTGTTCAACATCTGTTTTTAATTACTTTACATCTGTTCTTAAAACTGAGAACATCACAAAACTTTGCTTCCGGTGTCAAAATTATGAGAAATAATGCCTGTTGGGCATCAACTGTTATTTAAGGTTAAATAGTTCCTTGCATCTTAGAATGTATTGCTTCCCCGCAGATATGCTCTTTCAACCATACATATATTATTAAGAGATGACTTGGTTTATCAATAGAAATGCAACTTTACCTCTAGAAATGTAATTATAACTCTTCAAATGTAACTATACCTCTAGAAATGTAATTATAACTCGTGTAATTATGTAATTATAAGAAATGGGATTAGAACTACTGCTTGTAACTATATGTAGATTTGGCCAAAAAGACAAAAGAAGAGGGATTTCATTGGCCGACCACGCACTGGGCTTTCCTACCCTTGGTACCTTCCCCCTTAACTCCCCAAAAAAACCAAGTAAATCCTAACTGTCAATCAAAATGAGCGTGAAATCTGAACGCCCAAAATCTCCCTTACCACCCCTTTAACTTGAACATTACAATTGCATCGACCTGAATGAAACACTACACCTACATGAAACAATGCAGAGTAAGCAGTGAAGAGCTCCCCGTGTTGGCTCTTGGTAGGGTTGTTGAGGTTCCAGCAGTTGGCTTTGATAGGTCACATTAAAAGGAAACACCAATGTTTTATTGCTTTTATTTAGTAAAAACGTACCCATAGGGTTTTATACAAAATATGCGATGTCCAAATCACCATGTTTACATAGTTTATCTCAATCCCTGGGTTTTGTTGAACAAAAATATCAGATCAAAACCCACTGAGAAATGTTTCTTGGACAAACTAGATTTACACAAAATGTTTTCATTAAAAGTGCATTACCTGATAAGAGCATAATTAAGCAATAATATGAGCAAGAACTGTTGAAGCATTTCAGGTGATGTATTGTTGGTCATTGAAAGAATCCCACACATACTGTGCCTTCTGGTAGGCAGTAGTAGAGCAAAATACATGAATCAAAAAGTGCTATAGCATATAAATCAAACTTCACTTAAAAATAAACAGCAACCATGAGTTTTCTGACAATATGTCCGATCATAGCAAAACAATTAACAGAAATAAAAGTTATTTATAAATGGCAACAATTTAGCCTCCTCATTCTGAATGGAAAGGAAAGGGACAGTTTTGCTGAACATAGATTTTGAAAAGCAAAACAAATAAAATAACTTGTTTTAGCTGTACATGTTGTGTTATCATCATTCTTATAATATTTTGTGGTTAGCATTGAAAACATTGCATGTTTTCAACACGCCATTGAAAACATTGCATGTTTTCAATGGCGTGTCAATGCTCAGAAACGCCATCAAATCCATTGTTTACTTATTACTGGGCCAGTTTAGCTGCTGCATTGGAAAAAATGTGACTTGTAACAGCTTTGTTCTTGTGATTCAGCAGACTTGGAGCATTTGTGTGTTGCCATTGTACTCTTCATCAACCTATGACCAAAAATGAAAAGGATAGAGAATATATTAGCATGCAAACATCTTATCAATTCAAGATGATCAACTAATGGCCTCATACTTACTTCAGTGTATACTGGTGGTGAATTGAACGGGAATGCTGGTGTAGTGATAAACAACGGGCTGTCATCTCCGTCAATGTCATCAAGCAATGGCGTGAGAGGCTGATCCAGGTCACAATAACTGGGTGGTACTGATGGCATTCTCAAGGACACCCAACTCAGGGATGCATTGCTTACTGATCCATCCTGACTGCTCATGCTGTTGGTGCGACTACCTAGGCCAGCTGTTCCAATGACCAAGGGCAGCTCCAGGATCAACTTGTCACTGCCTGGAATGTGGACATAGATCTAGAGGAAAACAAGTGTATACTTGTCAGTGCTTTGCCTTTTTGTTCAATTACTTATAATAGATTGATTTTTTACTTAATATATAATAAACAGTGCGCACTGCTATCCTATGTAGATGACTAACCTAAGCCTGTACATGTCAAGACAATGCATCTCACTCCACTGGCTACTGTGGGACGTTACTGGCACAAACACAGCTCTCATCCATCCCCAAGTCCTAAGCCACCCTCTTTTGTCCTCTAATAAACAATGCCAATAGTTATCATGAACTTTGATTGCTCTCAGCCTCACCCGTGAGTCTCTTTGGATAAATGCAAGACTAACTGCCTAAATGCAAATATAAGAAAATCAAAAACCTTACCATTAGGGCGTACTCCACACGGATGATATTACAGCCCAGGATGGATGGCTTGATCTTGGGTACTCTGATGGACTTCCCTTGCCAGGCATCACACATGCCAGAAATAACGTGGTTACCCCGAACTGAGGAAAGCTTCTTGTGAATAACTTTGGTCCGACCGTCGGCCTGGTAGATGTGTTTGGCAAAAATGGCTGCTTTGGGAACAACAATGCGGGAGCAGGTATTCTCAAACTTGGCATTGATGCAGATATCCTCTCCCTCGCAGAAGCCTCTCCTGTCGATTTTGGCACTGACTGATACCTGTCCATCTGGAATGAACAGGCAGGTCACCTTCTTCTCTTTTGTACCACCTGTTGGAGACTGAAAAAAGGAGCTGGCTTAAGAAATATCAAGTGTTCCTCTCATGAATCCACAAATATTTCTGGATTCATGTCTTTTGTAATTATGGTTATGATTGTCAGCTATTGTAACCTCTGAAAAGTTCTGAAAATCAGGACTTTAAGACCAAGGATAGTTTTAATTTCACTAAACTGACCTCTTGATTTAAATTGCATCCTAGACATGTGGATGTCTTTTTATAAAGATGTTGCACTGGCTTTTGGTTAAACCTAGTTCAACTCAAATGTGTTCTACTAAGTATATGTTGGCTCAAAGGAAAGTTGGTCAAATGTGTACATCCCTGCCAGTTTCCAATTGAATGGGATAACTTTAGATAACTTAGGTTGCCAATATTGCAAACATTCAGTTTGGATTGTGTCTTTGGCGTTGGGACAGCCACCATTAGCTTGCTGCTGCTTCTTTCATTCAGTGATACGGTTTTTCACCCCGACCACCAGATGGCTCTAAACTCTCTCTTGTGAATAAACAAAAAACATTATGAAACTTGGTATCTGGGCCTTATATCACATGCTCAATCTTTTAGCCTGAAGGACCCATAATGCAGAATTATGGCCGATTATGTCCGAGTTATGCGGAAATATGATTATGCAAATGAGCCACCTTTTTTTTTTAATCAATCACAAGTCCGCTTCAGAGAACCCCAGAGATCTGTAACTGGTGGGCCCATCAAGGACCTCCCCCTTAGGTAATGTGAAAAGTGTTGCGTCGATCGCTATAAAAATGACTTCCATAGACTGCCATTGCTGTTTAAGACGTGTCACACCTTATTTTGATGAATAATAACTCACCAACAGATCTGGTGTGCATACATCTAGGGGTTCCTCCACCTCAAAGGCTCTCTTGCACTCGACGGCAGGCTGGCCTGTCCTCTCCATTGAGGCTTTAACGTAGTACTGGACAGAGCCAAACTTCCCCTTGTAGGATGACACCAGTTGCCTGTGAGAATAAGAGGAATCAACAATTAGAACAATCTTTCAAACGTGTTGGTATGATACTATTCAATGTTTAATTAACTGAAGGGACACGACATACCCTTCCTGGGGGAGCTCAAATCCAAATCTGTATTCATATTTATTGCCCGGCCTCAAGATTACTGATCCATCAGCATCTGTTAAAGAAAATATCAATGATGTTAAAATCAGATCTCTGACATATGAAAACATTTATGCTCTGTCGTTATCTAGGTAGTCCTACAGAGTATATCTAGCCCACTTCCATCCCTCACAACGTTCATCCCAAGCATTTCAGTAGCAAACTATTAACACTGTAACAAAGTTATCTAGAGCGTGGAGACAATCAGTGGCCCATGTCCCTGTGGGTCTTGAGTGTATTGTTTGCTTGATGTTTGACATGCCTGAATCACTCACGAGAGGTAAAATAAACATACATCATGAGACGGATTCTGACTTGTAAAAACGACTTGTACAGATCACGTAAACCGAGAACCGTTGACATGTCTGAACGGATTGCATAATCCTATTTTTCTGACTTAAACTATGACATTCCAACCGATTCAATATGTTTTGACCAATCTATTTTTTAATAGAATCAACAGGGGCGGACATTCTGAGGATGAAAAGTTCCAATAAAAAAATGACCTGCTGAGTTAAGGACAAACACAATCACCTTCACTTGCTGCCGACATGCCACCCGGAACGTATAATAATACGGACTATTGGGTCATACATTGGGCGAACTATGTAAAACTAACTATGCATGGCACAAACATGCTCCGAACTAAAAGTGATTTAAAAGGTTTCACTTTAAGTTCGATGCATTTAACCGCAGGCAGAAGTATTTTGAGACCCATATGGTTCCTAAACTAATAATATCTCTTACCGATTGGCTGGTCGTCCAGACAAACAACCTGTTCGTATTTGAGGTACTCCGTCTCCTGTCTGCAGCGCTGTTTGCCTTTGCTGTACTGCACTTTAGCGCAGCCAACACCGAGCACCCGCATAGCCAAGACCCGAGTCTGCTGGGTCACTTCCACGATAATCTTCCCGGCTACTTTGTCTCCGCTGCAATAAAAACTTTTGCTTGGGTCGTTGAAAATAACATCCAACGTTTTCACAGCCTTCGTCATGGCAACCATGATTGACTAGGCATATATTCTCCTATAACTGTTGAAATATCAAGTGGAAAAAACTCAATAAATGTTTTGCAGTGACTATGATTAACGAAAAGCTCGATTTAGATCATCTTGGCTCTGTAACCAATTTTAACGCAGTTTGAAATAAGGAGCAGATAAGATGAATGCTTCCAGAAAAGTACACAAACCAAAGACTGTAGACGGGGTTGTTTTTCACAGCACTTGTACACATCAAAAACAAGCGCAGCATGGTTCAGCGCATGCACATGGCTGCCATTGGTCGAAAAAAGTTGTTTGTGTCAGCCTCAGCCAATCGACTTTTAAACAGGGCGCGTGGACAATGCATGGTAGAGAGCACCAAGCATGGTGCTTGGCTGATGTCCCGCTGCAAAAAAACCACAACAGGAGCCGCATACGTTAACCTATTTCCGAAATATTAAATTATTTACTTCATGGTTTATTTGTAAATAAATAAATATGGCAATTAAATAAATACATATGGCTAAGCAATAAATCCTGAAATAAATAAATGAGGCAATACATATATAAATAAAAGTTATATAATATAAATATATAAATTAGTGAATATAGTTAAATAAATGAATAAATAAAAAGGATAGGCAAATTAAGGTCCTTTTACGTTAGGCACCTAACGACTAAAGGGCATGAAAAAGCGAGAAATATCGAACCAACAAAATCACATCAACCATTAACCATCAGTAACATCATCGACGCGAATATGCGCCATTTTCCATAAGAATCGCGGCAGTGAGAAAAAGAATGGATTCAACCCTCAACCTCATATAGCCAGTGAATAAGAGCGTGTGCTCCGTACTTTCATCAAATGATCCTATGTATTTAGAGGATTAAATTATAATAGCGTTAGATTTTTATTCCAAGTGTAAAATAGTGCATCGAAGGGCATGCTCGTGGATGAGGGGGAGTATGATATGTTTTACTGCAGGTCTAAGTGAACAAATCACAGTCGGTTTGATGCTGCAGATGTTTAAATGGCTGAAAACAAACGCTGCAAGCCCCACCCTCAAAGTTCCTGTACTTTTGGAAAGTACTACCCTCATAGTCACCCTGCTGATGTCTTCACCACGGCGGCAGGTAGCGGAATTGCAGCATTTCTTGGATTATTATTCGTGTTGATGTTTCTTTAGACAGTGTCGTAAAGGAATCTGGTATTCTGTTTTTTTTGTCTGGCTTGATACATGCACCCTTTGTAGGGGTTAACTGGTGACTAGACTTGAATACGCACCCTCATTGTCAGGCTGTGTTCTGACTGGCACCCTGGCACCATTGAAACAACCCACTACAATACTCTGCACTTTAACCACAAGTGCAATACAATGCAGTAGTTGCCTAACTGCAATTGTCCAATGACAATAAAGTTGAATGCAATCTGAAGAAATATATATATAATTATGAAGCTGTGAGGAAGTTTGGCTTCCCTGTTGTTTTTATGCTGGCTCCACTTATAGATGAACTTCCCAACTGTCTGATGAATCCGGGGTTCTGGATAAAATAACAATACACGAGCATAAACATTTAAGTAACACAAAACATGTCAACAGTGCAAATATGAATGAACTATTTAAATAAGACATATGCATAAACAGTGCTCATATGAGTACGCTACTTAACTAACTGTGGGAGTGTCTGTGGATGAGGGCTGGTGTAAGCAGCCTCACCTGGCCGAGTCTGATTGGACTCTGGGGCTGGGTGAGGCTGCACACCTTTTGCACATTGAGTAATCAGTGTGCGCAGGTTAAACCAGCCATTGCCACACCCACTCAGGGAGAGTACTACTAGATGGCAACATGGAACACCAGGCCATGTATCATTATCAACAAACCTTTACAATAAACCGGTCTTTCAACATCACCACCCTGCGTCCTTTGTCTGGAGGAGCCCAATAAAAGTCACCTAGGTGGCGTGTAGCACAGGCATTGCTACACTAATACATTTACATAAACAGCAGAGAAATAGGATAACAGGCGTCTGTGAAACATCAGCAAGGCAGCACTGCCCCCTATTGGCCGATACTTTATGTGCTGGCCATAACCACTGTGGTTAAGCTGCATGCCCGAGCGGGCGCGGGCACGAGGCGGCCGTTCGGTGGGCTACATTGTCTCAGTAACGCATAGAAAACTCCACTATGTTACCACAGTCGCTGCTTATATAGACCCACACCATGAGCCGAACAGGAATTTGGGCTCCATTAGTTTAGCAAACACAAACTATGCAAAATATTGCAGACTAGCGCACGTTAAACATAGATTAGAGGAATTGAAATCTATACAACAATGTCTGTGTAATGACTAAATAGTAAAAATAGATCTACTTTGCTTTGAACTTTGTCTTCTTCAATTTCATGGACCTTATAACATATCGATAGATTTTTCCAATTGGGCCTTTTTCTCGTCTTACTGGGAAACTGATAACTCTCATAAGTGAATAAAATAAATAGCAGGTAAATGTCTATTTACCTGGTATAGCAGGTCTCAAATACCTGCCATACCCCAACTGGCAAACCGTGGTGGAGGGAACAACGTCCCCTATCAGGGTAAGTAGCTTGGCATGACTCCTGGAACTCCTGGTACCACTCAACATATGCCCTCAGGTGCACCTGGCTGTTCTACCGCACCCAGGCCACCCAGCTTGCTCTACAGCTGCCGAGAGACTGGGACATCCACTTGCTATGGGACATCCACTTGTTATGGGACATCCACTTGCTATGGGTGTACCGGACCACAGTGGACGTGGTCTTTGGGCCGCTACCTGAACAGGGCCTTGGCATTGAGCGTGGGATCGATTCTTTGCACAGCTGCGGAGCACCTCAGATACAACACACAACAGCACAACAAACCCCAACAACCACATGACATCACCCATATGAGAGAGCTAACGCCACAACACCACAGGATTTGGACTCCCCGAAAAGTATCATACCAGAGATTTAGCCTGCTAGATATCTCGTGGAAGTTCCCACAGAGTAATCATTGGAATGAGTGTGGATTTACCTGTGAACTGGGGCTACTGTTGTGATGGCCCATGTGCATACTTGATATCCTGTTAATGTAGATATATTACCATATTATCAGACAGGGATGTGCAGTTTTCCATAGGGGCAAGGGCTCAATCTCTGAAAAGAGCACCTGAAAAAATGTGTGCCTAATATATGCCTGGAATGAGTAGGCATATCTATTTGCCTCTGCTATAGGGATTGATATTAAAATATATTAACCAGAAATCCATGAGGTTGGCTCAATTAAGTATTTCAAAAGATCCCCAGTGCTAACCAGTTGAACCCTTACCTAGACCTTGCATCATCGACAACCAAACAAAACACCAGCACTTGACGTTTCATTTGTTGGTCCTACTCGTTTAAAGCAATACCTCTCTATTGGCTGCCGTTTCAATGCTATGCACAACTTCTAATTTCTTTTTACACCCAAACCAAATGTTATTTTTAACAGTAATGATAAACAGTACAAAAGTACAGTATAAGGAATACATTTCAGTTGTGAAATTAATTTTGTATATTTGAATACTGATGTGTCAAATGTACCAAACCTAGCTTTACATTAGTTCAATATAAATCCTCATCATCATCATCATCATTGTCGTTCGCTTATCCGGGTTTCGGGTCGCGTGGGCAGCAGCTCTAGCAGGGGACCCCAGACTTCCCTTTCCCGGGCCACATTGACCAGCTCTGACGGGGGGATCCCGA
>JAOPJO010000103.1:13128345-13142344 GCA_027123675.1 Molva macrophthalma
ACACACACACACACACACACACACACACACACACACACACACACACACACACACACACACACACACACACACCTTCCTTTTATAGGAAACGTTCGCAGTTCGGTTCCATGACCTGACAACTCAACTACACAATCAGTCAGAAGTAACCTTCTAGCCCAAAACTATGAATGAATCAAAAGAACAGCATTTACAGATATAATGCATACATGAAGTTGATTTTCAGTGATCTTATGTTACATTTCGAATCATTGTGGTTGTGCTCACCCTGAATATCTCTCTGTTGGCGTGGTGCAGTCTCTCCTCGGGATGGGGGGTGCTCCTGGGACTGGTGGCCTCATTGTCAGACAGGACGATCACGTCTGGGGACAGAGAACGCCTCTCGCCGGCCGTCTCACTGGCAATGAAAACACACAAAAAGACACACCATGTGACACAATAACGTTCCACGCAAATTCCAAAATGAACAATGTATCTTTTGAAGAAGAACGGACTAAATGGCAATGAACAACAAGTGGAGATTAGAGAAGGCCTGGGCCCCGGGTGTCCAGGCTCTGGAGGTGTTTGGATGCTAAGTTCCCAGAATAACACTGGAAAGGGCAGAGCCAGACTCCAGAAGTGATTTTGAATATGAACAGACTCTCTCGGAGAGTGTGGGACTATTTGTTGACATAGTCTCTCACTTTTAAATGATGGCATGCCCATACCCGCTTTTGTTGGAGCATATCCAACGCTGCGAGCGGGCAAGCGGTCCATAGGGGATGGGAATGTTGCGCATTCCCAGGCCTTCTAAAAGACGCAAACTTTTTTATTCTACTAAAATTCTTCTTTTTTTTCCCATGTACTGTATTCGTGGAAAACATTTCCAATATTATTATTTTGTTTCTCTAATAATTACATTTTCAAACGCCAATGACTGGAGTTGTTGCACTGGGTCTCAGTTGCTACCTTTGTCAGTGAGGTAATGGGGAAATTCTGCCCAGGTTTCAGCAGGTCTCAGGCATGCTCTCTGTACCATCTCCCGCATTCATGAGGGAGGGGCTCAAATCACTGAATGTGTGGAGAGAAAAGCTGTATTCCCTCAGCTTTTAATCACGAGACACAGCACAACACTGCCCTCTGGTGACTCAGCCAAGCTACACATTTGGATACCTCACTTTCCCTCACCAGCCACACGTGATTACAAACACAATTTTGAACTCTGAGCCAAAATCAACAAAAGCAACAACTTGCGTGAGAGAGAGGGTTGTTGTAGCGGGTTGGGTGAGTGTGTGGCATGTTTTCATTGTTTATTAGCGTTATAGGGTGGTAGACGAATCCTCTGGTTCTTGTATTGGCAACCATTGAAGACACAGATAGTTTAATGTGGAGTGTGTTTGGCTGATGGCTGGTTTGAGCAGCCTCACCTGGCCCGGGTCAGGCGGTGATGGCTGGTTTGAGCAGCCTCACCTGGCCCGGGTCAGGCGGTGATGGCTGGTTTGAGCAGCCTCACCTGGCCAGGGTCAGGCGGTGATGGCTGGTTTGAGCAGCCTCACCTGGCCCGGGTCAGGCGGTGATGGCTGGTTTAAGCAGCCTCACCTGGCCCGGGTCAGGCGGTGATGGCTGGTTTAAGCAGCCTCACCTGGCCCGGGTCAGGCGGAGATGGGGGGTTTATCCTGTCCCCATTGATTGCCTAATGTATGCAAAGTGTGCAGCCTCACCCAGCCCCAGAGTCCCATCAGTCTGACTCGGGTCAGGTGAGGCTGCTTAAACAGCCATCAAACGCACTGGTACATAATCACCTCAGTGATTGTCCTGCACTTCGTAATTCTAATAAAACATTTAAAATAGAAAAGGCATTGAGGTAAATGCCGCTTTTCCTTGATACAGCATCAGGCTTGTTGGTTTACTTACTTCATCACATAAGTTGCGTGAAGTGAATAGCACAGGAGATATCACGCACACACCTTTTTGTGTTAGCCTCATATCCACTACATTATACATTAGGTATGATTCTACAACGTACAAAAGTGTAAATATGAATTGCCCAAAATATTTAAAAAAAAAAGTACTTTAATAAAACAATTTGCTTTAAGGCCTACTAGTATTTAGAGGATACTAGAGGATGCACCACCTTTGTAGAAAGCCACCGTTTACACTCACCATCTTCGACTAGCACTCATGTCCACTGGTTCATCCAGCATGTTCTCCTTCCCATTCTTGTTGAGCTCTCCATGGCCCCCCACTCGCAAGCTTCCATTCAGCTTCTCCTCATAAGACGCGGTGGAGCCAATAATGCTCTGGTGCTGCTGATGGTGGTGGTGGTGCTGCTGGCTGCTGATCCCGGGCCCCTTTCCATCGCCGAGGGGCCCGGCAGCCACCGCGGCCGCGGCCGCCCCCTCCAGGGCTGCTAGGTCAGCTAGGTCCTTGCGCTTCAGCAGAGCTAGCATCTTGAGGCGCTCCATAGCCTCGTGGCCCTCCATCTTGAGGCGCTTGGCCAGGGCCTCCTCTCGCTCAGCAGACGTCTCCAGGCCTCGCTTCAGCAGGTTAAGGCGCAGTGCCTCTTCTGACATCCGCTCCATCCTGATGCAATATAAAAAGATATGGAAATTCAGCTTGTGTTCAATTAAAGGAGCTGAATGCACGTTTTGAGAGTTTTGCTGAAAACAACCGCACACATTTGTGATCATTGTCTTCCCAGAATAAACACCAGACCGTTTCATTAATGCTGCAGGAGCAAACTCAGAAAATGGTGATTTAGTCATGGTAAAACTGCAAAGATAAAACAGTGGGCTGTGCAGCAAGTGTAAGGATATGACAAAAAAATGAACAACATAGTGGTTTAGTAACGACAATACTGCAAACAAACATCACCAATAAACGTATCTGTCAAACCTGCTGCATGTATAAAAACAGCAACACATTATTCCTTGAATGAGACGCTAATACTGCATGAGAAAACCTCTGAACATAGTTGTTTTGGCATCGGCAATACTGCATACAGCATTGCCTAAACACATTTGTCAAATATACTGCAATCGTCGTCTTGCCAACGTCTTATCATTGAAGTGTCGGCAGCTAGTCCTCTGGTCCCATAGAGTCAGCGTTGACGCTTGTGCTGTCGCTCATTGGTAGGAACACATTCCATCCCGCCTCTTGCACAGAATTGGACTACAACAATTGGTCCGACAAATTCCCATTAGCAAATTAAAGGATGTCCTGACACTCACTTTACCTCGAAAGACAGCTGGGGACTCTTGAGAACTATTATGTGAAGTCTATAATGGCATTTGTATTACATTTAATAAAAATACAAAAAAACAAAAATGACATGCCCTCGATTTAACTTAACTACAAAAGGTCTGCTCCTCTTGGGCATTTGTCCATGTGACCAATAAGCTCGCCTCCTTCCCTTCCCCCGTCCAAATGATGTCAAACCCCCAAGCTCGAAAAACATCTTGAAAAGTAAAACCGTACCTCGTTAAAAAAGACATCGAAACACGAGTGAGAAAAAACGAATTCTATTTTTTACAGTTGTGAACAAAACTTCCACGAGGAAACATATCCACATCCGAGACTTTTTATGCGGACAATACTCTTGGCATCAGCTTGACGCCATACCAGACTGATGGACACACACACCCCTAGTGGGGAGGAACAATAAGCCCAAGCTTCAGCGCTGCGATTTTTATTACAGATTATTTTGACACCGTCTTAATAACTGATGTTATTGTGTGCTTGGCTCGTGGTCATTTGGACTGGGCAGAGAGAAACACGAAACAAACTCAGAGCTCCAGCCCAACAAAGGGAACGCTACGTTTCACCAAAGAGAGAAGGCACAACACTGCGTTGTCTGTACGTGAGCTGGACCATATGGCCAAAAATGATATCACAATGATTTTTTGTTAACATTTACTTTTCTATGATTATTTCGTATCTATTTTGCTTCACCACCACCCATCTCAAAATCCACCCTCCCCTCAGGCTGAACCATGCCACGCCACAAAGGGAAGGTGTGCTTAATGTACCCCCTTAATGTAACGCACTGACTCGGGGCGCTGCGTGTAGGTCACCACGCACTGACTCGGGGCGCTGCGTGTAGGTCACCACGCACTGACTCGGGGCGCTGCGTGTAGGTCACCACGCACTGACTCGGGGCGCTGCGCGAGTCAGTGATGGAGGCTGTTAAATGTATATCGAAAATATTGGAAATGTATTTAACACACATCACCGTTATCGCGGCAGATTTGATCACGATAGATATTAGTATTGATTTGTCGTCCAGCCCTGGCTGTACATGATAGAAATAGAGATCCATGCAAACTACCGAACAAGCGATTGGCAACGTTACTCAAGGTTAGCAACCAAATCAACGAACAGCCGAGACAATCCCCAGAGTCAGCAGGGTTACCCACAGGCCTCCACCTAATTACCCACCGCTTTCACAAACAAATAAACCTTTCACAGCAAAAGGCGATGATGTGACGATGAAATGTGTGCTTCCGTTTATGGCAACATCTGAATTCAATTTAAATGAAATTTCATTCAATTAAATTCCACAAACATGGAAAAGTTCACAATAAGCGCTCCATAATAAAGAAATCTAAAGCTGGGAGGAAAAGGCATCGTGGGTGTAGTGGTGTTACCTGCTGGAACCTGACCAGGTATCGCCTCGCTTTAACGCCATTGTTTCGGAATTTCCGTTTTCATTTAACAGCACTGGACTTGGGCCCCCGATTTTCCAATTTGTTCCCCACTGAAGATCTCTTTATTCCGAAGCGTGATTGAAGAGTAAACATGAACAGCTGAGCTCTCACAGCACTTTCTAACGCTCAAATCTTGCCTACATCAGCCACCTATCCCATTTTAGTTTGTAATTAAAATGCTGAGGTTTTTTTTCCAAAGCCATCATTGTTTGACTGAGTATTTGAGACGACTCGGAATGATGATTCCACTATTTTAAATTGTGTGTACAGTGGAAGCACCCCCTCCACAAATCTTTATTTAGTGGGACCCCTGCTCAGTTTAGCAGTATTTTGGCCTCTGAAACACCAATGACTGACAAAAGCAGGTACTGTGAAGAACATGTCTTGGGATCGATTGCTACCCTTCTGAGGCAACACGACAAATCTATTCCAACATTTTAAAAATCACCAACGGAAAACTATATAATTAGTGTACGGCCAAAGAGTCAGACAATGAGCTTGTGGTCCCTCACAATTACACCATCCCTCACTTCTAGAAACTTAAAGAAATGGCACGCCCTATGAAAAGACACCGTGACATACTGTGCTACTCTATGACACGCCATACAGAGCGCTGTGATGGGGAAGCAAAAAGAAAATGATTGGAAGGATCCTGGAGCAAAGTCCGGCCCTGACTTGGGTGTCGTCCGCTGGCAGGAAAACACGCCATTTAGTCACCTGTCACGACACAGAGCTGCTATAACCTATGCATTACGCATTGCATCCTCTCCAAGAGTTCACTGGTGCCCTCTGTGGCGAAGAATAGGTCTGTTTCTTCGGTCTGAAGCCTGTGCCCCGCCTTGCAGTGGAACCATAAGATGTAGAGCTTACAAAGTAAATCAAATAAAGTGATCCTGGCATCAAGACATCAGCAGCTGCTTGACGTTACATCATTCCTGGACCCCCGATTCAAGGCAAACTAGTTCAGCTATAGGTGTGTTGCGCGAGTCTAGTCACAGTCTAATTAGAGGTGCATGATAAATATTAGCTCAATACGCATATTGCAACAATGCATTGCGCACTATCAAACCGAAAATGTCTGATAAAGGTAGGCCATACTTGGTTTATCTTATGAAGAGATTCGTCTGTTGGATGCGTTGCTTGGTTGTGAACGATTAGGAGCCCGCGTGAAACCGCTGTATGATAATGATCACGTTTCATTGGCCCGTTGCCCTGTCACACGCGTGAGAGCATGGCTCCGTGAATGATGGATGCGGACAAAAAAAACTCAAAAACAAACGTGGATACTGACGTAACAACAATGGACATCCTCGATGCGGTTTGAGACGCTGTACTGACAAAAATATAAACTATATCAGCACTTAAACACGAAAAACATTGCGCTTTTAAGATCATACGTCAGAGGGAGGACCAAATGGCAGGACTCCATCGGAGACAACGCCCGCATAGGGTGTAGACCTACTGAAGATTTGTGTTATTTAGAAAAGCCAAGTACAGTCAAACATACAACTAGAAAGGTAAAGGTTTTTCTCAAAATCATGGTATTAAGGTAAAGCGAAAATGTATATTGAGAACGCAGTACATCACGTCCCATATGTGTTTTGTGTATCACGTAGGGCGGGCCCCAATACATAACTTAAAGGTTCAGATTAGTGGAACCTTTAAATTGTGTAAAATATTGATTTATCGATATTGATGTATTATATACGTATTGATATTGAATATTTGTAACGGTTTCAATACTCATTCTCCACATTATCGCCACACCAGCACCAGCTGTGCCTTCTCCCTCCCTCGTCTCTCTGACAGAGACAGCGCTACAGCGCCACATAGCCCCGCCTCCTCTCACTCACACACTGCACTACAGCGCCACATAGCCCCGCCTCCTCTCACTCACACACAGCGCCACGTAGCCCCACCTCCTCTCACTCACACAGTGCTACAGCTCCACATAGCCCCGCCTCCACTCACTCACACACAGCGCCACATAGCCCCGCCTCCTCTCACTCACACAGCGCCACATAGCCGCGCCTCCTCTCACTCACACACAGCGCCACATAGCCCCGCCTCCTCTCACTCACACACAGCGCCACATAGCCCCGCCTCCTCTCACTCACACACAGCGCTACATAGCCCCGCCTCCTATCACTCACACACACAGTGCTACAGCGCCACATAGCTGCGCCTCCTCTCACTCACTCGCAGTGCGGTCTCTTGCAGTAATAAGTCACTTGTCTCCTGCGCTCCCTGTGTGACTTTACTTTACTTAATTACTAAGATTGATCAATTAAATAATTGCATTTATTTAAATGATATAAAATGCATAAAAGTGTGATATTGTCTTATAGCACCAGAGAGAAGCTGAGGAGAATCGACCTGCCACGAGCACGACACACTCACATTTGAACAACAAAGAATGTTGGATGCCAACTCAAATGAAGCTAAGAAACTGAACAGGGCTGTAGCAGAGTACATATGCATGAATCGGGTCCCTGTGTATCCTGAGAAACCCGGGTTCAGGCAACTTCTTGAACATTTACATAACAGGTATGCCCTTCCTTCACAGAATTATTTCATGTTCAATCCCTGCCCTCTACGATGAAACAACAGATCTGATCATGGAGAATCTTGGGGGAAACCCTTCTTCTCATGCACCACTGACCTATGGACCAGCAGGGTCACATCCACATTCATGGCAGTAACTTCTGCAATTCATATCGGAATCCTGGGAGACGCAGAGCTGGTGTTTGGGCTGAACCCGGAGCCCACAGGGGACAGCTCGAGGGAGGTGTTGGATGAGATGGTACACGAAACACGGAAGCTGGACGTGTCAAATATGGCTGGTATCACCACTGATAATGCCTCAAACAACAAGAAAGCATTTCAGCAGGACTTCACATGGGTCCCCTGCTTTGTGCACAACCTGCACCTAGCCATTAACAAGGGCCTGGTTACAGACTGTGTGTCTGGAGCCCTTTTAAGGTTGACCAGACAGTGTCTGCTTTCAGCAGGTCACCAAAGATGTTCAGACAGCTGAAGAAGAAGCAAAATGGTGGAGAGATGTCTAGAACAGCAGCAAGAGGTCTGTTCGGTTCTATCTGATGATCAGAAGAAATGGCACCTCATGCCTAAAGATTATGACATTACAGCTCTTGAGTCTGCATAAGAGGCGTTGAGCCCTGTCAGCTGTTTCACGGATGCCCTTAGTGGTGAAAAACACACCACTCTCGCCCCTGTCCTGCCCCTGAGTTGGAAGGTATTTCTACTGTGACAGTTAAGGAAAGCAACCTAAAACGTCAACTTGAAGAAAATATTAGAGGAGATCTCAGACAAAGATATGAGGACAGATATCTGCAGCTGATACTGAACACAGCCATGTTTCTCGAACCAAGATTCAAGGACAGTTTTGTTACCTTAAGAGAGGAGGTTAAACCGTCTTATGGACAATGTCCATGTAGTGGAAATAGGAGGCCAAAGTCGGCAAACACCCTTTCCAGATGGCAAGCAACCAGCAAAAAAACTCAAAGGGATCTGAAGGGACTGTTAACAAGCATACAGGGCAACAGATAACAGAGTGAACATGGAGAGGACGCACCAGAAGAGGATGCAGACGCAGCAGCAGAACTCAGAACGGAGATAGATGGTATTGAATATCAATATTTTTCAAGGTATTGTATCAAAGTTAGAAAATCCAGTATCGTGACAACACTAGTTCCGACAATCGTCTGGTTTTTTGGAACAAATATATATTTTTCAAATAAAATCAAACAGAATCCATAGTCTGTATCTTTACCTCCGTGAAGAACCCGCTACTGCAGAATCTCGTTTTTATGAACTGTTCATTTCAAGGGCAATTTTAATAACGCAAAAAGCAAAGCTCAAATTTCAGACTCAAGAATCAGACTCGGTTCCAGCTGAGCTTCAATGTAGCCTAAACGTTTCCTTAAGACACAAGTCTTCCATAGTATGAGAGTAGGCCGACATCCAACTATCACAAGGCAAATAGGTGGTATGAAATTTTGCCAAGTTTTGATGTATATGCAAGGCAGGACTAGCACTGCTCGAAGAGTAATCACACGGGCGGTGTTGTGGATGAAGGACCCCCATAAAAGGCAAAACAAAAAGGTTCTGTTAATGTTTATTCAATTACCATCCCGTTATTAATAGTAGGTAGAGCTTTTTGGTATCTTTTGGCCTTGTATAAACATTGAAATAGCTTCTAAATCTGTATATTTAAAACCCTTCTAAAAACATTAAACCCCCGCCGGCCGCAACATCTTATTTTTATGGCTGTGACTGAGTAGTGGAAGAACCACCACTGAAAGCATATCCTGTGGAGAAGCCTACAACGTTAGAGAAATATTATCACTACAACCAGGTCGTTTAGAGACGTCGCGCCGATTCTCACACTGGTGCAGGTGTTAAAGTGCTACCAAAGTATGCAAATAATATTTGAATATTTGAATACAAAACTAAGGAAGGGTAACTGGGTCATCCCATGTTGGGCCAGGCCCTTTGATAAAGGTTACCTGAGCTGAAGCGTCCTGGGACTGAGGGAGGACTCCTACATGTATATCCCCTGGGATATCACTGGGATTTTCGGACGAAATGTAACATAACCTACCACCTGCGGTTTGCGTTTATGCACAGCGATACAAAACCTTTAAAACAAAGCATTTCAACCCTGAATTGAGATTTGAGTTCCTGCTTAACAAACGAATAGCCGAACATTTGGGCTCAACTAGGACTGGGCGATTTGGCCTAAACATAAAATCTTGATCGTTTTAAAATGAATGGACAATTTTTGACTCAAACCTCGATTTCTTTCAGTTTTTCTCTAAACCAACTAAAAAGACCAAAATATATGGACCATCGTTTGCCACCGGGGCCCTTTCTAGTCTTAGGACTGTTGAACATGCTACTGCAAAGGTTAGCTGCTTTTTGCAGGCGCTTTGTGGCTTCAGCCGGCATCTGCATCTCTTGGTGCCACACACACCTGCCAGTCCACCCATGTCTCTGTCGCAGGTGCTGGAACATGTTGCTTGTGTTCCCCATAAATGTGGTAATGTCTTATTTGATCGTCAACATAGTAATGTATGCCATTGCATCACTGTTACTGAAATAATACCTCAAGTTAGCGAAAACTAAAATCCTATGTTTTTTGCCAGTTCCCCCAAATCACTATGTGATTTCGTGATGCCGAAGTGCCTGTTAGCATACTCTTCGACGTCACGACCAAGGGACACCGGAGGCGAGGTGTGTGTGGAGATGTAGGGCTCGGTCTAGTCTGGGCAGCGGTTGAATGCGACGTCCGAGAGAGGGTGAAGCTTCTCTGACACTTATCGTATAACACCACGGTGTGTGATGTGCGCATGTGTGGAGCTCCATCTGGACAGCCGTCGATTTTGATGATCGCGTACGTGGAGAGAGTTGGGCTTCCAGGACAACTACAGTACAACGCTACGGTGTGTATGGATCTGTGGAGCGCCGTCTGATCAGCGATTTATTATGATGTCCACATCCGAGTGAGCGTTAAGCTTCTCAGTAGAACTCCACGGTGTGTGGCGCATTTCATATACAACGTCGCTCTTTATATAGCTCATACACAACGACATTACTAAAAAATAGGGATGCACAGTTTCCACTTTTTCAGACCAAGTACAAGTACTTACATTTGGGTACCGATACAGAGTACCCATATGAGTACTTAATAATACCATTACAGTTTAAAGAGCCAGTGAACCCACTGTTTAATCACTGCTCAGAAGGAGCTTCACCATCCACACACACCGTAGCGTTATACTATATGTGTCCGGGAAGCCTAAACCTCGGACGTGGGTATTAAATAAATCGATGCTCAGACGGAGCCTCACCATCCACACACACCGTAGCGGTATACAATACGTTTCCGAAAAGCTCAACTTTCTCTCAGACGCCGCAGTCAACCGCTGCCCAGACAGAGCTCCACACAAACCACGCCGCCGGTGCCCCTTGGTCGTGACGTCTGAGTGCCTCGGAAAAGGCCCTCAGACGTCATGAAGAGAACACGACCTGCGTTCGCAGCAGAGTGGAGCGTTCACACACTGTTTTGGGGAGAATGGAAAAAACATAGGATTTTACCCCTTTGTTCTCTAAATTGGGGACTTATTTCAGTAACAGTGATAAAATGGCAAAGATTAGTATGTTGACAATCATATAAGACAAATTACAACGTCAAAAAGAAAAAGAAAAATGGTTTTGGGTTCACTGGCTCTTTAACGTTACGTCACGTTGCGTAAAGTGGTATCGGGTGGTTGTATCGGAGAAGTTTTCTGAGTATGAGTATCGGTGCATCCCTACTGAAAAAGTACCACAAAGTCGCAACACGGTTCCTCCTTCCCAGAACTCTCCGCACAAAATGCATTTTAAACAGTGTTGGACCCCAGCTTAAAGGGCGGGATCACTTGCTCTTTAAGGCAAAACAAATCTGTGGAGGTTTTGGCTGAATTGGTTTTGCGTTTCAGCCATTTCACAAAGCGTAGGAAAGTAAAAATGCAAATTAATAAATTAAACTGAGAAAAAAAATCGCCCAGCCCTAGGCTGTACAATAATGTCATGTGATATGATTAGTATTATTTTTCCATATGCATTTTTATATTTTTATAAATACCTAAAGTGCAAACTTGTATTTATAATTGCTTGGTCTTTGGTTGTTATGAATGTATTTAAAACAGTCATATTTTGCTGAGAAGTCACTTATAATAATAATAATAATAATAATAATAATAATAATAAGGAAATAGAAAAATGTATTAATTAGTACATGATGGTAATGCTGGTAAATGAATGAGGTTATTGAGTGCATTCCCTTATATCTGTCAGTGCATTCACTAATAATCTGTCATTAAGGTTGTATGGCTACATTGGCTGTTCTATAATTGTTATATCAACAGATGCCGTCGCCTGTGTTTTGCTCATCATATCATTTTTCTTCCTTCGTAAAATATTCTTTAGTAACTTACTTCAGTAGTTGCTGGATTCCTAGGCATCGATTCTATACATAAAAAAATATGTTTCCCTCAAATATATCCACTTCAGTCAAGCCTCTGTTCAGACAAATATGACTAGGCCTATATGAAAGATATTCCCCACAATCAACTAAATACTTTTATTTTTAAGATAACTTGCAACCAACAAGCGGACAAAAAGCCCAAAGTGTTCAACCTAGTCCCTAAATGACTTTCTGGCCGCTTCGGGCATTAGCCAAGCCAGGCTAACTTCCAACTGTGGCAGATTTGCTGTTGTAGTTGTGAAGTACAACTAACTAATCTGCTAGTTTGTCCTGTAGTAGAGAATTTAAACATCATCTTGGACTAAATATACTAAGAAAGTCACCTTATTGCCTTACATGTTGAGACACATTCTGAGTTACCTGCCAAGGGTTTTAGCATAGGCTATTCTGGAAACAAGCACATGAGATGAAATTATTAGTTAATAATGTGCCTCCTACAGTAACAGTTCAACAACTTGAAATGTATTTTTTCCCCTAATTTGTATGTGGTGGAGCTGTTGTGTACATATGCAATAGCTACACATATTACGCTAATATACATCCCAGAACGTATCTGGGCAAACAGAGTGGAATGTTATTATGCATGTATTATTCATTCTGAATTTTGGGCAGCATAGTAACGTTAGGCCTAGAGTCGACTGGGTGTTTTTTTTTTAGTAACCCATTACGCTCACTCTGCGTTAGAAATGGAATAAACATGCTCATGTGCCGATTAAGACAAAGAGCTACGTGAATCCATTATTGTAATGGGCCAAACACATTCTGCAAGAACCTGCAAACCTACTCGTGCCGTGAGAACTATTCGTCTATATTTACAAATAAATAAACTGATCAACAAATAGCACATTCTTCGGCAGAAAACTAGACAAACATCGATCTAGTCCAGGATGCCAGTACAAAACGGTGTGTGCAATAGTAGGAAATCTGTCAGTGACGGGCCCGCTGCCACGAACATAAAGAGCCGAACAAAAAATGGTCTATAAACAGCCACCATCTGCAAGACCCCAAGAAATTAATGCACTTCGGCGTAAAGGCAGCCATTTACACCAAGTTGGGAGAACGTCTACACTTACGTAAATGGCTGATGCATTTTCGGATTTTTATTCTTCTAATTGAAAACAGCCAATAACGACGCAACCCACTAGTAGACTACTATCGCATTTAGACAACATATCGTCATGTCGCTGATTAGCTTGTTTTTGTAAATAATCTCATCGTGAGGTTATTAACCCACCAATATTCACATTGAGTCTGGTTTTAGCAGTGTATACCGCTGCTACCTTCAACATAGCTGGTCGCACGCAATGCAATGCAAGTTAACCCCTGGAGACACGGGGTACAACAATGAAACAGATTTTAGTCATTTGCCAAAATGTTTTAACCCACCGCAATTAAACATTACAATAAATAACCCGTATTTTGACAAAGATACATTTGGATTCCTACACATTCCCGTTTACGATTGTTTTGCTGCGTTTCCAAGCCCTTATATTTGATTCATGCATTTGAAGCGATGACTGCTGGCTAACGTGTCCGTTTTAGTCAACATATTGACGGCAAAGCTATGCGATTTCATTGTCTGTGACGCTAACAACATCATTCGTCTATAGTTATTAAGTCCGCACGACGACTACTAGGTCAGCTGTCTAAATATGCCGCTGCGGTTTCAAATCGATTCCGATGTCGGCTAGGCCTCACGCATGTCCTCGGGCTCACCTGTCTCGCCTTTACCCCTCAGTTTCCACAGGCTCCCGGTTTACTGTCAAATCCTGAAGCGCTGCAATTGCTCCTCACAACCAGTCTCCGGCACCGGCAAACAACACAAAGGCGCTGATTGGGCCTCCACAAGCGTTCATCCCCTCGGTCCTAGCTCAGACAGAGACGGGTTATTGGTCGGTGGCTGTGTCGGAGACGCGCCCCTATTAAGGTATGTTGTTGTCTCTGTCTAGAAGGGAGGGGACGTGCGCCGTGTTGGCAGCACGAGGCAAACCTTCAACCATTGACTGTATTAAATAGCCTCCAACACGGAAAGATGAATGCTGGTCAGCCATATCAGCTCAATTTACATTCTAAAATGACTATCAATGATCTAACGGGAATGTAGGTTTCTCCTTGCGATCTACATAATATTTTACTATATTTTTGGAATTTGTTATACAGGTGTATATATATCTATATATACATTATGGTAGGGTGTTGATTTTCCCGTTTTTGTGATCATGTAAAACGGTTAATCGAACCGTCGTGAGGCTAGGTGACCGACCAT
>JAOPJO010000103.1:13146014-13159064 GCA_027123675.1 Molva macrophthalma
TTTTGCGCCAAGCTAAGGGTTTCCGGATCCACCTCTCGCTCTCGCTCTCGCTCTCGCTCTCGCTCTCGCTCTCGCTCTCGCTCTCGCTCTCGCTCTCGCTCTATATATATATTAGAGCTGAAACGGTTCTCAAAATTCACGGTTCGGTTCACGTCACGGTTTTGGGGTCACGTTTTTCAGTTTGGTACGGTATGTGTTTGGTAAAGCAGGGGATGACACAAGTGCCTATAAAGAATTCTCTCTATATATATAATATATATATTATAGGGTTCTCCCCAAAGAAGCGCTGCGCCACCATGTAACATTTAAAAATAGTCCTATCGCGACGAAGACATTTTATTTCTGTAACGGTCTAATTGGTTAAATCACATGTTTTATTGGAATTATGCTTCAAAAAGCAAAACTGCGATATCACGTAAGTGCTGTGTGCTTCTAAAAAAATGTCGATAATTAAAGCAGATTAGCAAAACTATTTGAACCCTATAATGCTAGGTTGCAAGTTAGCCGAGGCTGACTAAACAAAACATTTGAGCACAATAACTTGAGCTAGCAAATCAGCCAAGGCCGACAACTGACTAACCAAAACTAATTAGCTAATTTTTAACCACTGATTCTTTATTTCGTCCTTCATTTGTTTCTTTTGTCCATTCAAAGGGGATTTGCCTTCGCACTGACGACAACAGCGTCTTCTTGACATGGCACTGCCAGAACCGAACTCCACTGGCCACCGCTTTAACAAGCTTTGATTGAGGGCGTGCCAAAGCAGCCGAGAGGCGGGACCTCTGCCAAAAAATGTTTACTAACATAATCAAGGAAGTTAAGGCTGACTGCTAAGTGAATGACCTCCGGCTTGAAGAACGCGATTGCCACCACCGCCTCTACGACGAAGACTGCTACGAGGACTTATGTTCGAATGTTTGGCAGGCCCACCTACCAAGAAGATGCCCATGATCAGCTGGCAGCCCGATGGAGGAGAGAGGGTGAGAGGTTGGGGGCCTACGCTGCAGACCTACACTTCCTCACACAGTGTGGGTACCCTTCATCCTCACCCCTCATCCAAGAGGAACTCGGGGGGCTCCTCCCGGATCGCCTCAGAGAGCATGTGCATCTGTCTGCGCCAGCCACACTCGACAACACTCTGTGGGAAGAAGAGAGGGTGGAACCAGTGCTGCGTACCACTAGCCAGGGCCCCAGTCCACTCCCCCGGGTGCGACAAGCTGAGTGGGTTGAAAAGGACGATGCTGCAGAAGAGGAGGCAGTTCACTGAGCAGCAACACCACCTCGTCGACCTGGTAGGCGGCCAACAAACGGAGAGGACCCTGGACGCTCTCAATCCGGCTGCTACCGTTGTGGCGAGCCAGGACACATGGCCACTGTTTTCACTGCCGGGGTTGAACTACCACCGGCGGCACAGTGAGGGCACTGCCAACCACAGAGAGTACTCTTTCCCTTCACTCTTCTGTCCTCCAATTTGGCCTCCTGGGCTGTGCCAGGGGATTACACACCATCTCCCTGGCCAGCAAGCTGCAGTGCCTGACACAGATGGCTCCCCACCACCAGGATGGTCACCTACCACCACCAAAGTCAGAACAGTGACTGTCCCTGTGGGTGACAGTGGCGGGTACAAAGCCACACCACAAGTTCTGGCTGGCAGACTTCCAAGAAACTTGTATAGTAGGCCTTGACCTGCTTACTCAGTTGAAGGCTACAGTGGACGTACCAGGGGCCACTCTCTGTCTTGGATCCAGGAGGGTAGAACTCCAGTGTCGTAGCGGTTGAGAGGCTGCCCGCACCAGCTTCCATATTGGAATATGTCTGGCCCACCCATCAATGACTCCATTGTCAGCAGTGACGCCAACCCCTCAACTGTCCCTCCTAGTGACCACCCCACCAGCTGCGACGACCATCTCTTCACTCAAACAGACTCTTCAAACAGGCTCTCTCAAACAGGCTCTTCAACCGTGACCTGCAGGTAGTGCAAGAGCTCCTTCATCGGAGCAGTGAAGGCCTGTCATCCACCCAGAAATGGCAACTGGAGCTCACTTGACAATTTTGCAGCATGGAGGACTGCACCCAGACCACCTTGGTTCAACGTGAGATTGACACTGGTGATGCACACCCTGTCTGTCTCCGCCTTCGTCGACTACCCATGGCCAAGCAGGCCGCTGCTGAGCAGAAGATCCTGGAGATGGTGGAGGCGGGAATCAATGAGCCCTCAAGTAGGTGGTTCTGGTCCACAAGAAGGATTGAAGCTGGCATCGTGGAACCAGCCCTTTGCCATTTCCACCCTTACCTCTATGGCCATCCATTCCTGCTCAGGACCGACCATGCTTCCCTGACCTGGCTCCTCAGCTTCTGGGAGCCAGAGGGTCAGCTGGCCCGGTGGCTGGAGACTCTCCGAGGATAAGACTTTGAGGTTTGTCACCGGGCTGGCTGACTCCATGGAAATGCAGATGCTCTGTTCCGTCGGCCACGTTATAGGGTTAAATGCTGTCACTGCCAGCGTCACGAGGGGCGAGAGGCGGTGACTCCTGTAGTGGCCGCGCTTGATGTCAATGGACCACCTGATGGTGCCGGACAGGGCAATGCCATCTCTGCAGCTCCGAATGCTCCTTCAGCTACCCCTGCTCGACCTGCTGATCCAGGGGAGGAGGCCCATGAGACCATCGATCCTCAGCAGCTGCGGCGGGAACAAGAGTGTGACGGCATACCTAACCGGGTGCGGGACTGGGTGTCAGCGGGCCAGCAACCACTGGACAAAGAGAGCAAGGCCTATTACTCTTATTGCTAACCTCTCCCTGCTAGGCGGCCTGCTGTAGTTGGCAAGCACCTAGGGGAGGCCACCAGGTCCGACATCTCCTGGTACCCCTCAATCTTTGCTCCAAGGTTCTCCAGCTGGTTCACTGCTCGGTGGGTTCGGGCCATTTTGGGGTCTCCAGGACCCTAAGGCGACTCCGTGGCCACTTCTACTGGTCAAACTGCCGTCAGGATGTCGAGCTGTTAGTCCACACAAGTGTGACAGCTGCACCGCATGTAAGGGACCCACTCAACGCTCACATGCTCCCCTACAGCAGTACCAGGTTGGGACGCCTATGGAGCGTGTGTGAGTCCACATACTGGGTTCTTTTCCCATCACTGACAACAGCAACCACTATTTTCTTATGGCTATGGACTATTTCACGAAATTGCCAGAGGTATATGCGGTGCCAGATCAGACCTCGGCCACCACAGTGGAGAAACTAGTGCAAGTAATGTTCTGTTGGTTCGGTGCACCAGAGGAACTCCCTAGTGACCAGGAGCGTAACTTCGAGACCCAGGTATTCCAGGAGGTCTGTCGTCGGCTGGGAGTGAAGAAGTATCGGACCACCCCATTGCATCCACAGAGCAATGGGTCGGTGGAACGGTTCAACCGTATCCTGGCTACCCAGTGGTGCTGAGCCAAATCACTTTGCTTGGGTCTCAAATCGACTTGTGGAGGTCGAAGATATGGTAGGACGGCAGTATTTTGTGTAATTATCACAATTGTGGTATTTGCCATTTCATAAATTTAAATTTAAAAACATTTGTGCGGCCCTCTGAAATATTATCTCAGCCCAAAGTGGCCCCTGACAACTAATATTGAGTAACACTGCCATAAGACAATATTAAAATGAGAAATAGCTAACTTAAATACAGAATGTCTGTTATTATACTTGTCTGCAGAATGCCATCTGTTGTGATGGTATGCTGTAAGTGTACAAATCCAGTAATAAGCAAAGAAGGGTTAGGTTTCCCAGGCTTTTGTTTAATAATTGGCTTTTTTGAGGCAGTTTATTTTCCATCTTCAGCCTTAGGGCTAAAGGTGTGAGCAAGCAACCCTGTTACTTGCCTAGATTAAAAGGGCCTCAGTCGAAGCCCCTTTGAGACTATGAGAAGACTAAGGTGTATCTTAGTGATACCATTATCAAGACTGTGTCTGACCAGTATGATAATGTATATGAATTATATTCACAAAAACAAAATAATACCAAATGACTCTCAGGAAGACTTACATTTCGTAATTGGCCTATATTTGGGTTTATAAGCATTAGAATGTAAACTTAATTTACATACAGCAAATCTTTAACAAACATTATTCAGACAACATGTGGTTTGTTTTGGTTTTGTGTATTGGTGTAAACAAAATATTATTTATAGCAGCATACCATTTTAGCTAACATAGTGTTGCTAAAATGCAACACTATTGTTGCTAAACACTATTGTTGCTTGTGTTGCTAAAATGGTAAAATGCATTTTGTGCCACTTCATGTACATTTAATGATGTGTAATGTTTCTGTCAATCAGTTTTGTTATTCAATTAGTTAAAATGTTGCTGTATAAATATAAGCCGGTAATGTAATTATTTGAAATATGTTCCAGGTGTGTAATTATGTTGTAAACTGTTTGGTCTGCATTGTTAAGTGTACTTAGTCTGCCATTTTGATGTAGTTATTTTGTGCAGGTCATTTTACACATTGTATTTAGTTAGGCTGAACACACCAGTGAAATGATTATTGTTGTATTGAATTGATAATATGAAGTTTTGGAAATGTTAATTCTTGGTACCTAATCCTTCAAGTAATGGAGTTTCAAAGTCAAGGAGATTGAATTTAAATAAATTGCAGGTTGTTCTTATGATCACCACAGACAGCGCTACTGCTCCCTGAAATTATATTTTCTAAATCATATTGAAAAAGAAAAAAGAAAATAAATTGTGGATCTGTGTCTTCTGTCCAGATTATTGTATTATTATGACAATTAGTATAATTATCATTACTGCGCTTATTTTTATTAAGTTGACTGGTTTGTCCCCAAAAAGAACAATAACAACAACAATAATACAACTAATAATAAAAATCATAATAATTATAATAATAATACATTTTCTTTCCTGTACCCGGTCAGATTTTGAGTTAAGAAGTCATCATTTAAAAAGAAAAAGGAGAATAAAGGTTCTCAACAAACAAACCAAACAACAAATCAAGCATGAAATATTTACTTGGCTACACAATTGAAACTTCATGTAAAACCCCTTTTTTTTATTCATGTACATTTTTGGTATCAAGTCTGTTTTGCAACTGCTTGAACATTTATGATAACCATATGGAAAGAAAAAAATTACTTTTGTGGATCTTCATGTTTTCATAGTATTTTTCTGTGGTTCTAAGGAGATGGTTAAAGCTTTAATTTTGGATAAATACACAAATCTTTGTAATTCAATTCTTTGGTTAATCTGGCAATACGGGCAAGACAAAATAGTAGCTATAAAATACAATCAGGGCATTGTACATATGTATAAAAGGTTTACATACAAAGCTTTAGTATTTTTTGTTTTTTAGATGCATGTTACTCTATGATGGTAGCTGTCGGTAATTGTAAGGGGAAAACATTTCAACATCTAGACTTCTCTAGCTAGTTATTTAGCAAATTACATCTAAAGGAAAAGCACTTAATTTTTGAATAAACATAGAAAATTGTATTAAAATATGTCATTTTCATTGGTATCTTTGAACAACATTCCATTATTCAAGAAAAGAAAAAAGCTAGACTGGACATTTTTGGCTTGGTTTCGGTTAAAGCACTTTTCATAACCCCTTTAAAACAGGAACATTGTGAAATCAAAGAAACTAACAATTATAACTAACATTATATTTGGGAATACAAATAGTTACATCTTTGGATACAATAAAGCTTGTTTTTCTAGTTTGGATAGACTTTGGGAGGTCGTTTACATGATGTTATATCTGCAAGCCTCTCTTAAAAAAATCAAATTAAACATTCCAAAGTGATCGCTTCAGGAAGAACAGTATTGGAAGTTGCCCAAGACGGTATTTCAAGGCAATTGCTTGTTCTGACGTTTCAACAAAAAAGGTTGCTGAGCTGTATCAGGAATAATGCAGAACATGAAATACACCCAATACAGACAAACAGACCAAAAAGAGAAGGTATGCAGAATTGAACGGATGCAAGTGAGCACACAAACTTGAGGTGGTCAAATTGACACATTTTCTCACATAATATTTTCTCACTCCCCATGGCCATCATCTTGATGGGCACTCTCAACATAGTGTCAAAGGCAGCTGGCATGGCACACTGGCCCAAGGCCAACGAAGTAAGGTATAAGGTTTCATAAGGGATCAATACTATTTGACTGAGGTAGGACAAGCAGCATTAACAGGCGTGATCAATATTGGCTCTGAGTTTCTTATCACACTGAGGTAGTTCTCTTTGGGCATGCACAGCTATTTGATAAAATTGTATACAATTATTTGGTACAGGATCACTTCTTCCTCCAATACAATCTTCCTCCAATTCAGCTTGTCATGAGACTGGTTATAAACAATCACTTCAAAGTTTTAAAGATGCACGCAAGTGTGCAGTCAGGCTATGGCTAAGGCCGCTATGTTTCCTCTTCTCAGTTGTAGAGCAGATACAGGAAGGAGCTTTATGTGCCAAACAACCAGATGGTCTCTTGACAGATAAAACAATATATTTGGTATATATTTGGTATGGTTGTACAGCTCTTGGTATGTAAGCTTCCCAAAGTATTGGGATAAGACTTTTGGTTTTTTGGTTTTGCGCAAAAATACTTTTGTGGGGCACAAATCACCCCACATATCTCAACAACACCCTATAGCCCTGAGAAAGACTCTTTACATGGCTTTCATTAAGCACACACACACACACACACACACACACACACACACACACACACACACACACACACACACAGGAAAGGGTGCAGGAAATCGATACAATAAAGCTTTGGATTTGTGGGAGCTTGGTATTTGTACTGCCCCCTACAGGTGAGAAGCAGACACATGGTCCGATAAGGCGATAGGAGTCTTGTTACTGGTATGGGTGGGTTGTTGAAAGCTAAGCGGTGTCCGAACCAGGAGAACATGATGGGTCTTGCTCGATAGGGACCGGACATTGGCCTGTCGTGCCTTCCTGTAAGGCCGAGGTTAAGAAGTGAAGAATAAAGAATCTATGGTTATATGGTTAAATCATATAAAGGCATTGCATTATTAGGTAACATAAAATGTCATAATGTCAAAACATCAAAAGAGGTGTGTATGTTGTGAGGAAATACTCCTGGTTGTATCTGGATCATGTCTTACACTATTAAGATACACTACAATAGTGCAGTTTACCTTACAACCACACTCATCAAATCGAATAGCATGTGACAAATTAAGCTGTCATGTTGTTTCTTTGTGGTGTGGTAACCAAAAAAAGGGCAATTTACAGGGTTAACATTCTTTAAAGTTGCTAAATAAAGAACAATATATTTTGAAACCGTACCTTACAAACTTGTCCACTTCTAAGGGGAGATGTGCCATCTTTGGGGATTACATTGTGACTATTGTGGTCCCTTGGGACAGACCAGCTTTCATGGGTTCCTTTGCTGCAAAACAGGCTGGAAACCATTTTTAGGCTGTTATGGGTCATGTTACACAACGTTTTACAAGTGTCTTGGAACACCGTCAGTATGAACAACGGGCTGTGAAACTATAAGTGAATAATTACTACAGTAATAAGCAGTAGCTAACAATTAACTAACAGTTAATTAACAATTAACTAATAGTCTAGAAATCATTTACTAAAAATGTTCATGTTAACTTATGGTGTTCATGTTAAATTGAAGGTATTCATTTAGATATTATTTAATAGGGGTTAGGGTTAACCCCTATTAAATAATATCATATTAATGTATTAATGTTAATACAATGCTAATTATTGTGCCCCTATTGTAAAGTATTAGCAGGGATTATTACCTTCGACGGTATCCAAACATGAGGAAGAGGACACAGAAGATGATGCAAGCCATGGCGATGTGGATGCCTACTACAACGCCTCCCATCGTCCCCTGGCCTTCTCTGCACTGACAGGACAGCTTCCCTCCTGTTGCATAGGAGACAAGACCTGCAGCTTCATCCAGACACAAACACATCTGTACACCTGGATTACTTGGCTATCTAGGAATTGAAAGTCTGTAAGACATGGTCCTGTAACACTGTTTAGGTAATCAGATGGAGTATTCCAGTTACTACAAGATAAGTAAAAGGTGAATAAGAGGAATACCACATTCAGCCCAAATCAATCACATCAGATCACAATGATATCACAACTCTGTGAGCAAGCAATGAATGGCATGGGTATTCATATTTAGCTACACTATATGTACAATGTTTGAGTTGTATGTGATTGTAGACATGGAGGAAAGAGGGTTTTATTAGAAGTTACCAGTGTTATGGGCGCTTTCTTCTGCCAGCGACACAAGCCTGTTGGTAGAGTCACTCTCACCGTTTCCATTGTAAGCCACGACTTTCACCTCGTACACAGAACCCGGTTCTAAAAGATCCAAATGAATTGTTAGTCAGTTATGCATGTTGTGAAATCTTTGACATTCCAGTTTAAGATTGTATTGTAATGCCATGGAATCTCACTACACTAAGCCAGCTGATCTCACTTATACATTGTACCTCTTGGTTGTACTATTTACAGACTATTTGGAGAGTCCATCTTGCTCTCATATCTCAATAGGTCAAAATGATCTCAGTTATTACTCTTTTTTCTATGGTGCCTCATTGAAGATGATGAGAGAGAAGGAACATTTTTGTATCTTCGTAAATATAACTAATGCAGATGGTGAATTGTACACACATACACACACGCACGCTTACCAAGGTAAGAGATGGTGTGGGTATTGGTGTGGAACGGTAGCTGGATTGGCCCCCAAAAATCTCCATGTGGAATTCTGCGGTAGGAAAGCCGGAAGCCCTCTGCCTGGCCAGCCCTGGTGGGCAGCTCCCAGAGGACCTGCACGGCACTTGAGTTGACCACCTTGGTGAAGAAGCTTGGTGGTGTGGGTACTACACATGTGACAAAGCATGTGACATACCATATTTTGGGGTTAGAATTTCTAATGGAAACAACAGGGGAAGAATAATAAGTAAGCAGGATATGGACAAAGCATCAAACAATAAAAGGCTTGTCATGTTTTTTCCACTTCTCACAGTGAAATCTTTACAATGTTCTATAGAGCAGTGCTAGAGCAGTGCTTCTCAAACCATCGGCCAGAGACAGGCACCATACAGCAGTGGCTGATGGGCCACGCTCCAGACATAGCTACATCATATTATTAACTGTTTATACGCACACTGTATGTTTGGTGATAGGTTCACCAAATAATCTCTGACCCGTCACACCACTGAGGTGGTAGTCAACAAATCACATTGCTCACAATCACTGATTGAAAACTGACACCCACATAATGTTTAATCTTCATAAATGTTCATTTTGCAATTAACGTTTTTTATATATTCAGGATTATCTATGTAAGGATGAAAATACTATTTTGAGCTTCTTACCGCCCCCTAGTGTCGTGGCTACCACAGCTCCAGAATGCTGGCTCTCTCCCAGTGGGGAGTAGGACTTCAGGTAGATGGAGTAGGTAGTGGATGGCTCTAGGTTGGTGAAGTCATGTTGGAAGATGGTCTTACTGACAGCTTCCTGTAGTTCCTGGCTGTCCGTCTCTAATAACAATGAGCAGGATATCAAAGTTTATTGCAAATGCCCTTTAGCGTTTTGCTATCATCATAATGAAAACTGAAGAATATTGCACAGCATATCATTTGAAGACTTCTGCTTGATGCAAGCATTTGCACAGAACATTGATTCAAGACAACATAATACTGCGATGGGAATGTGGAAAGTGTGTGGAACCTCTAAACGCAAATCAACTCCTGTATTTCACAGTGACAGGGTACCTACACATCCTGCAAAACCTGTTTCTAAAAAAGTTGTCATCCAGTCATGGAAAACAAATGGAAAATGTCCAAATTGATCCAATGTTCTGGAAAAAGAACATAAAAAATGTCTATGTAACGCTACCGAACATACTCCATGTTTGTGTGGGCTACGCTCGGTCGCTCAACTCAAAGTTGCACTATTGTCTGTAAAAGGTTATGAGGCAGCTTGCAATGCTTTTTATGAAGATGCTCGTATGAGGGGCAAAACACTCGACAGTGTCAGCCAGTGGTCAGTATGGGTAATGCAGACAGTGCAGCGCATTGGTGCCAGGGGCTCCGGGGGGCCCCACAGTGTGATGGCAGGGCCTGGCGCTGGAGCAGTGATTGTTACTGAACTCCTCTAAGGCTAAAGTACTTCAGTTAAAATTGGAAGCAATTTTTCAGCATTGATGTGAGTGCCTGCATACCCATCTACATTATGGTTCTTTCCAGCTTTCACTAGATAACAGATAATCAATCAAATATAATACATTATTTTTTACGACTCCATACTTTTTTTAATAGTTAAATAAAAAAATATTTGGGATGAAAAGGCTATTGGAATGCAATGTGGGGATTCTGGGATATTGTTGATATTCTTGACGTTGACTGCTTGTAGGTCAAGGGGTTTGGTTGGTTCACATTTGTCATTGATAAAAAAAAAGGTTAGTCCATTGTGCGACTCATTCAATAGATATTACAGTAGGCGCTACTGACAGTTCTGCACTGAAATATGAACCTCCATGATCATAGAAAGGTTATGGAAAATGTCCTGGTGAATACCTGCAAAATGACAAGCTGAGAAGTATGGCAACCCTACACTGATCAAACTCACCGCCGATCTTACGAATCTGCAGGACGTAGCCAATGATGGTGTCCGTGACTTCTGCTGTAGGCCGGCTCCAGCTGACCTGAAGAGCCATGTTGGACACAGCAAAAGCTCGAAGCCCCTGGGGGGAGGCAGGCAGGTCCTGCATGCGGGCTACAGCCAGCCGCGCACTAGCTTGGTTTGTTCCTGCGCTGTTCTCTGCAATGCACTGATAGATGGCTTCATCCTCCAACGTGATGCGAGTCACAGCAAGAGTGCTGGAGGAGAGCAGACAGCGTGTCACTTAACAAGGATCCATTCAACCATTTCTTGTGGTAATAAGGACAATGTATGACTCCACAAAACCGGAGTAACACATCCCTACAGCCCTAAAATCCACTTCTATTGACTCTCAACAAAAACTGTAAGATAACAGAAGACGACTACTTTGAGATCAAAAGGGTGAGAAACCTAGACAACCTTTGCCAATGTCAAAAGTACCACATTTAATGGTTGTAATTAATTTGTGCTTAACTTATATTGCTGGTCATTCACTGAATCGTGAAGGTTTCCAAAAGATTGAATGAGTTTCTATTCGGTAAACATACAAAACAACATTACAATTTTGCTTAAACATCAACCATAGAAATCACAAACTGTCGTTACTCTGTTGCCTACCTGTTGTTGTTCGTGAGTTTAAGAGTTTCTCCAGGGAAGAGCACCTTGCCATTTTTAAGCCATATTAGGTGGGGTTCTGGTACACCTTGAGCCACGCATGTGAACACAGCACTGCCCCCTACTGGCTTGGAAATGGACTGAGGCCACTGCAGAAACTCAGGAGGGGCTGGGGAGATGAACACAGAGTGCAACCCAACAGAGGTGATGCATTAACATACACTGTCATTACGCAGACTCGTTTATCTAAAGCAACTTGCGGTGCATTCAGAAGCATGTCGTTAGGAGCCAGGTGAGCATATTACTCAAGGATACAGGTTAGGCTGTGGAGAGGTTTAAATCTTCTTTACATTGAATACATTTGTTCACCTCACATGTACACTTCAAATAGACAAAAAATAATAATAAATGGAATTGAAAAAATAAACCACACCCATTTCATAATTAAGAAAGTTATAAGATTGAGTATCAAGTAATTAAAAAGGTTTTTACATTTGAAAGAGCTATTATTCTCATTGTAAAAAACCTCTCACCATACTTCATTTCCACAGTCCTTCACCTGTTCAACAATATATTCCAGAAACAATGCAACCAAACTCATCTTATTGGAGCCAAACAGCGAGTTGGTGTGTTTTGCCGCTATGGCACTATCCTGAAGGATCCAATCACATTCCTCCACAGTGTGACATAAAGATCCATCATATTACTACAAACATTCAATATCAATCATATTTCATGACAGTTGTGTTAGTGTGTACCAGACATCTCTGCAACTTTCAGCTCATTATTCCAACAGCTTTCCCAGCGACTTCAGAACTTCAACTATGTGCTCCTCTCTCTTTCAGTCATACCCGCGTGAAACAAGGCTTTGTAATGCACATTGTGAAGGACAGTGTGGCTGATATAAAGACAGTGATGTTGCTGAGCGTATGTTATGAGTGCTCGGCTGGGCTGGGTCTAAACTGCTAAAGCTCTAAAGCTTCCTCAGTGGACCATTCATCATATTGATTAATCATATTTAAAGTTACTGGTGTGTCCATGTAGTTTCTACCTCAGTTGGAAACCATGTTTTGCAGGCTTTTATATTCATTCATATGTTTTTCCTCATGTTATTATCTTTTTTAGAATACCATAGATTAATCCTTGCTCAAAGTTTTTGCATTCACACTTAGAACACTATTTTAGTGATTTTGGAATTGTTTGTTCTCTCTCTTTATTCCCCCTTTGTGGTTGTGGTCCCATGCGGATGGGGTCTCCCCTTGGGCTATCATTCATCTCCCCAATCAAATTTGCATCCACAGGGTTTCCTCCTTCCTGCTCTTTCACTTCCCCCCTCCCCCATGTCTGACCATTCTCAGCCCCCTTTTCTTCTCCATGAGTGACCGTTTCCATGGAGACTCCTCCTCCAAAGCTCAGGTCAATGTCAGAGGTCAGGTGTCAGGGGTCTGCAAGGTCATTGCTTAACCTCAGAAACCTGCACCACACTTAACATTGAACATCTTGCTGGCCCACCCCCATCGTCTCTCCTCCGTGCCCCATGTCCTGCTGCTCGTCCCCTGCTCACACTGACCCTTTGTCTGCTTTGTCTCCCCTTCATCAGCCCAGTGGACCAGGGAGAGACAAAGGCTGTGTGACATGTTTGGGCTGCCCTTTAACCCATTCTGGAACAAATGCATAAGCAAGTTCACACACACACACACACACACACACACACACACACACACACACACACACACACACACACACACACACACA
>JAOPJO010000103.1:13185540-13196313 GCA_027123675.1 Molva macrophthalma
ATACTTAGTAAACCGAAACCTGTTCCAAGACATTGCTAAATCCAAGTAGGCTTTATCCAACCGTAACATGACCCGTTTTTGACTTATTGTTTCTAGATCCTTGACATCATCATGACAATAATTTTGGTGTCCACCAAATAACTGTCTATGTAGAAATGAACCTTGATTATATCGTTGAGAAATAATGTGTCTTCTCCGTCTGCACCTTTTTAGTTACTTTCAAATGATAGCTTCTTAAAGCCTCTGACAAGGCAATTCCGTGTTTTCGTTTAACAATGTAAATTGGGGCATTTATACATTTGATGAGCATTAGAACAGGCATAGCAAATCGTCCAAATATGAACCACGTTAAATACACATTTGCCGATATGGTTTAGATATCGGGAGCAAATATATGAGCGATGAGCCAATCAGGGTAGTTGCACTACCCAACAGATGCAACCAATCGTTTTCGCTGTAAAAATATTATATATAAACTTATATATTTATTTATTCTATCTTTTATACATGTGGGTGTTTGACAAAAACGTTTACGACAATGTTTACTCATGCAGTATTTCCATCAGAGTTTACTCAGTATAAGCGAAACCAAACCACATGTTCACAAAGATTACAACTGCAATGATCTGGCATTCATACTGTGAAGACTAAGATAAAGAAATTTAAGGAAGCTACATGAAATTATACAGATGGCTTATAAGGAAGTGTGCAAACCATGGCTCTATAGATGCAAACACAACAGTCTGTCTTTTGCTGTGATGAAAGTGACCTGGCACTATCAACTGTTATCAACTGTTTGTGTTGGGGGCCATGGATGTTTTATAAGAACACTGACAGGATTGAAGCTCTGCGAGTGTTCGTTAACACTAGGGCTTCATATTTCATATTTAAGAAATGTCATGAGTCAAAGTGGTGATAAATCTCAACCATTGATATATTTGTTTTCCACTTTTAATTCTAGTTATTATTAGGGATGCAAGAAATACCAAAAACCGAAGTGAATAAACGGTTAAATCTCAACGGGTATGCTTACTTGTTTTGAAGGCGAGGGTTCTGTGATATATGCCACCAATTCACACATATGGAAAGTCTGCTTTAAAAAGCTTCGTATTTTATACAGTCTGTGTGTAACACCCACTGCACAGCAAACAATTAGTACCAAGCCTCAAAATCGACTATGATTTTCTGCCAAACAATCACTTTTTTTGCATTGTTATAACCAAATTAAACAGGAAATAGGGACTTAAAGTGGCAATCTCTACGATTTTCATGTTAATTAATTTCTGTTAAAGGGATACTCCGACGTATCTGTAAATTGGCATTTACCGGTCTTACCCAGAATCAGACGAGTTGTTTAATTCCATATCCATCATTTTGCGTCCTGAAGGGAAGTTCGCTGGGATTAGCATTTGCTTTCGCTCAGCCGCTTCCATTGACTAGCAGGGTTACAGTAGCCTAGCTCCTGTTCATTTGAGGGGAATACACTTTTTGTTTGATTTCCAATGTGTTCCGAATACTTGCTTTTTCAAAATAAGTGCCAGTAACTACACAAGATTGTAGTTTGTCTATAAGCACAGATAATTTGGCCCTATGTTACCCATAGGTTACCATCCGTGAGGACTACCCAGCCAGAAGCAGCGGATAATATAATTAAAAGTGTTTTATCCTCACATGAGCAGGAGCTAGGCTACTAGCTGTAACTCTGCAAGTCAATGGAAGTTGCTAATGGAAGCAAATGCTAACCGAGCAAATTTCCCTTCTGGACTCACAATGATGAATTGTGCAGGCAAACAACCATTCACAGATATCTGAGTATCCCTTTAACAGACATTCATTTACATTCAAATCTTCAAGAATGCCACCTTTAATCTCTATCTTTTTTGTATCGTTTATTATAATGCAAAAAAAGTTTGACAGAAAATTTCAGTAGTTTTAGGGTACAGCCGTACTCTGTATCTCACATGAAATTCCAAGAATTTGAAGACGTCTTGCTCCTGTTGATTTACGTATTATTTTGTCACTTGCAGAGGTTGGATGTTTGCTGGATTTCAAGAAACCGTGGAGTCTAGGGCATCAACACTCACACCAGAAAAAGTGTGAAAGGTAAAACCAACTCGTCTGCATCTCCGTTAGGTATTAAGTAAGGCGGTAGACGGTATGATATTATTATGATCTGGTAGGTTAATAACACGATTTATTTCTATTTTTTCATCCCTGTTAAAATATTGAAAGCTAAGATGTATGAGAATTATTATTATAACATATTAATAAATTATAATAACACTAGTCAATTATGGTAAGCAAGAAAGAGTTGCTTGTGGTAAATGTATTAAGTTCAAGGCAAGGCCTCTAATGATATAAGGGATGCAGCGTGGATTTGAGATGCAGCGATTTACTGGTTTCACTATTAACCACGCTATTAACGGCATGGTTTGGTAACCGTTGGACCGAGTACTGCATTACAGCCGGAAACACTTGCTCTAATGCTTTAGATAGAGCTAGATAGCATTTCCAAAATCACAGTAACAGTCTGATTTAATTTACCTCACTAGCAATAACCTTAAACGGCCACAAAAAATGATAATACATTATATTTATTTAGCAGACGCTTTTTGTGCAGTTAACATTGAAGATTCCCCCCCCCCCCAAAAAAAGTGCAAGAGCAACTTCAAGAAATATGCAAAGCAACTGCTTTTAAGTGCTACGATATAGAAACAAGAGATATAGACAGACACAGATGGAGAGATAAGGAGCTAGAGAGAATTGTGCTTTATTTTTTAATCACTTTTCATTCACCAAGATGCAGTCTGAATAGATGAATTTTCAGCCTGCGTGGAAGATGGGGAGGGTTGAGCTGTCCTGGTGGCAGTGGGGAGCTCGTTCAACCATTGTGGAGTCAGGACTGCAAACAATCAAGATCTAGTTGAGTGGCTGCTGGGGTTCTCACATAGTGAGGGAATAGCAAGCCGTTTGGCAGTCATGCAGCATAGTGGACGGGCTGGGGTGAATGGTTTGACCATGTCCTGGATATAGGATGGGCCTGATCCGTAAGTGGCACGGTAGGCAAGAACCAGTGACTTTAATCGAATTTGAGCGACCACCGGTAGCCAGTGCAGGGAGCGGAGGAGAGGTGTAGCGTGGGAGAACCTGGGTAGGTTGAAGACCTGTTGGGCTGCTAATTCTGGATGAGCTGCAGCGGATGAATGGCGCATGCAGATAAAACCGGCCAAAAAGGGTTGCAGTAGTCAAGGCGCGAGATGACTAGAGCCTGGACCAGAACCTGGGTGGCCTTCTGGCTGAGCAACATCCTTCTGATGTTGAACAGCATGTATCTGCAGGAGCGAGTGGTCGCAGCGATGTTAGCAGCGAAGGACAGCTGGTCATCCAGAGTCGTCAATACTGATTGAGAGCTTGTGGAAGGGAGATGCCTTTCCTGGAAGGAAGAGCAGCTCAGTCTTGTCCAGATGGAGCTTCAGGTGGTATGTCGATATCCATAGATGTCGGCCAGACACGCAGAGATTTGTGCTTCTACCTGGGTTTAAGACCTTGAAAAAGACGTTGTGGTCATCTGCATCGCTGTAGTAGGAAAGGCCATCTGAGCTCTGTGAGGCAGGAGTTCTGGGGCCGGTGAGGTGGTGTTTTTAACAACAGGAAGGGCATCCAAAGTCCAACTCCAGGGGTGGCCTCCCAGCACTAATCCAGTGGAAACACAAACTACATTTGGTGCCCTGGATCTGAGCACAAACATAAACACTAACACACTCCAACACACACACACACACACACAGACGTCACGGTCCAGTTTCTGTTTTCCGGGGCTTTGGCATGCATTTCCTCATGCTCTGCATGTGTCAGACATGTTTTCTAGGACAATAAAACAATAAAACAATAGAACAATAGGACAATAAACATGTCAGTTGAGTCCCGTAACAACATGCCTTATAAGGTAAATCTTTTACAATACGAAAAGTTAACCTGATTCTCTTGCTAGTTGACAAGCAATCTCCATGCTTAATCTTTTATTTCTTAAGTATTTCTCCACATTTGTGCCGACTTTCAGCCCTCCCCCAGTTAGAATTAGCTCTGCAAACTACAGAATGAAGAACAATCCGTTTCAGGGCAATAGCTGTCACACAAAGTCAGAGTCAGGGGATCCGTTGCTCATATACCTTGCACACAAGTGGCCCACTTTATTGCTCCGGTTTATTGTAAAGGTTTGATAATGATGCACGGTGTTCCATGTTGCCATCTAGGAGAACTCTTCCTGAGTGTGTGTGGCGTTGGCTTGTTTAACCTGCGCACACTGATTACTCAATGTGCAACAGGTGTGCAGCCTCACCCAGCCCCAGGGTCCAATCAGACTCTGCCTGGTAAGGCTGCTTAAACCAGCCCTCATCCACACACACTGCCACAGTTATATTACAGAAATCACCATTTAAGAGTATATTTTGTAGCATTGAAATTAAAAGTGGATGCTCACCCTTGAACCGTGCCTTTCAGTCTTTCACCAAGCCATTGGTTCGAGGGTGGTAGGGAGCACATCAACTCCTGCTAATGCCCGATTGGCCACACAGCTCAAAGTTGACCTATAACAAACATAACAGGAGTTAAATGTCATTTGGAAAAAATAAATATCATGACATCCATAAACCATAGTAGATCTCAATAAGGCCTGAGGTCTGTCACAAGATGATCTGAGATAATGGAACCTTGTTCTCAAAACCCTTCCCCTGGCTGTAACAATGTGCTTGGGTGCCCCATTGGGTGCCCCATACCCCACAAAGGTCCATCCCTACCTGCTCAAAGGCTTGTGGAACTTGAAATGCAACCAAAGGCAGAATTACAATCATCAAACTAGACATGTGGCCGCTTTTGTTTGATCGCGAGTTATAGCGCCCCCTGTCGCCGAAGAGGTCCTTTGCTTTTCGGAAACCTGCTTACGCGGGGTTTCTATACGTGTTCTAACTTTGACAACCCTGAGTTGTTTGCCTTCGGAACGGTTGAAGTCAGCGTTTTTTCCCCAGGGACAGCACCTACAACAGTGGTAATTTGAAATTTACCCTGTGACGCCATTTTGTTAGCTATCAAACGAAACTTTCCAAATGACCTAAGGGGGTGGTCCTTGATGGGTACACCAAATGTTAGGCCCCTGTGGTTCTCTGAAGCGGACTTGGGATTTGTTGAACAATGGCGACTCATTTGCATAATCATATTTTTTCATAAATCGTCCATAACTAAGCCATTTTTAATCGAATCAAAACAACAATAATACTGTAAGGTCGGGCAATACTAAGGAGTATAATAAAGTATAATAATAATAATATTATAAATATTAATAATAAAAAAAATATGCAAAATTATAAAAATTGTAGGAATGGTGCACTGCACTAATATATGTGCAATTCTTTGCAATGGACTAAAATTTTATACCTAAAACATTGTAGGAACAGATCATTTCCAAAAATGAGCGGAAGAATAATAATAATAAGAAAAATAATAAGACACAAGATAACAATAGTGTGGCTTGCTTTGCAACCCCACTAATAATGGCATGCTGTACTCCAGCATTTAGTGATACACTTACCTGTATAGGCTTATAGTAAGGGGTTTCCTTTATACAGCCCTTCCTGTTTTAGCACTAATGGCACCTGGCATCTTAACAAAGTAACAAAAGCATGCGTGAGATGTCATGTCAGCTGCAGTTACATTTTAAAATAATAATGATTTATTAATTAATGTTACAACTGCACTCACCCAATTCCTGAGGTCCTCCTTCATTCCTGGCCAGTAATACCTCTGGAGTATGGAGTGCAAGGGTTTCTCCACTCCACCATGGGCCCCTATTGCACTCCCATGGAACTCCTCAAAGTATCACTGGTCACCTGCGCTGGGAGCCCCACCTTGGTCAGATGATGCTCCTGTACATCACGCTTCCTCTGGCACTGATAATACAGTTGGCCATCTGAAGGAGGCATTTGCTACTTAGTCAATTAAACAGGAAGAACACAATGAACAGTGTGCAAATGAGGTTGCCTTACCAAGTACTCGGAAGGTATCTGCTCTTCTTTATGACACATAACGCTCACTTTTATTTAAAGGGCCCCTATTATACCACCAGGTGTGAGTGTGATTAGCCATTACAAGCCGTTTGTAATTCTGCAATTTCCTGTGCCTTAGTGACATCACAAGTGGGCCTGTCAACCTAGATGTATGCTGAATAGATCAGTCTACTAGCCTAACCAGTGGATGTAGCAAATGTTGCTTATCTATCCAGCATGGCTTGTAATGGCTAATCACACTCACACCTGGTGGTATAATAGGGCTCCTTTAAGTGAGCAGGAAAGGTGTTTGTAAGTTTTAAATCAAGGATTTCCTTGCACCTTTGTCTATGTACTTGCTAATAATAGTAACCAATAATGAGTGACCTTGTTAACTTTCTTTGTATAGGCTACCCCTGTTACCAGATGTTTCTCATGTAGCTTAATTAGCCATGTAAACGGTTTTCAGCATATTTCTAGTGGTGCAGTCTGTATTGTCTGTGTACAGGTCATATGTGTTTCTATGTATTATGGTTATTATAATCATTATATGATTATAATATAATAGTATATTTGATATATATTATATCACATTATAAATAATAATTATCATTTGAACTTGTTATGGCACAAACATACGTAAGAAATGTCTACAAGTAAGTAAGTGAAGCTCGTTTGGAAGTAAAGCAAAAAATATGATCCTCTGAGAAAAACCTGCCGTGCAAATTGCTGTCAATCTGTACCAGTTATAGGCTTTGTTTCCTAAAGATGGTTGAGATGCTGTTGATCTGTACCAGTTATAGGCTTTGTTTCCTAAAGATGGTTGAGATGCTGTTGATCTGTACCAGTTATAGGCTTTGTTTCCTAAAGATGGTTGAGATGCTGTTGATCTGTACCAGTTATTGGCTTTGTTTCCTAAAGATGGTTGAGATGCTGTTGAGCTGTACCAGTTATTGGCTTTGTTTCCTAAAGATGGTTGAGATGCTGTGGCTCTCGCTGCGCTCTCCTTGGAGCTGCCATTGTTTGGAAGACCCTTCTGCCCAGCTCTCTTGGGCTTCACCTCCCCGGGATCAGTCTCTGGAGCAGGGGTTCTCAACCACCGGAGCATTGGCCACCGGGACGCAGAGATTTAGAAATGAAGCCTACAATTATTATTTTTTAAAAATGAAAATTCAAGTACTTCCACAAACTTAAAATGAGAGGTCGTCACACCATTCCCAACCCCCTCATGCTGAGGTCTTCATGCCACTGTTGGCACTCTTTTTATTGGCTTGATCACACAGTATATCACGTCATGTTGTTAGACTGTTAGACAGTTACTGTCAGTTACTGACAGTTACTATTCATACATCTGTGTTTATATTCTTAATAATGGTCCCAGAGTATGTGTTCATTAGATTAGATGAGGCAGGCATATAATGGTTTGTGTCCTGGTCGCTGCATTAGTGACCCCTACTGGTTGGTCGGAGTTCCTGCACCCCCCCACCCTTATCGGGCCTTAAATATTTCAAATATGCATACTGGGCCTCAGTAATAAAAAGGTTGAGGAACCCTGCTCTAGAGCACAAGCAAATCTTTTTTGTTTGTGCAAAACACTAAATTACGAAGGGATTAACATTCTGCCATTTCATTTAAATTCTAGCATGAAAGACATACTATCAGGTTAAATAAGCATTTATATTTTGTTATGCTGTGTAAACTCTACATTCATATTATTGAAGTTATTTTTATTATATTTTAAATGAAATAAAATTTGTTTTATTAAAGTATTTATTTATTAATTTATTTATTAATTTATTGAAGATAGGTATTTTGTGTGTATCTCTTAAATTATAACAATGGTCTCGTTTTATCTAGGTGCAGGATTAATGGATGCTAAGTTTGGAGTTTCTTAAAGTCTACCAAAGATCAACGGAAATCAGGAAAAGCAGCGTCAGCATGGCGTTTAAACATGAAAATGTTGAAGACCTCTATGAGCTTGGTGTTGTTCTTGGCAGGTAACCTGAATGTTGGTGTGCATGAAAATATGTTCCTCCAACAACATTCTTCAGAAAAATGTATCCTTACTGGGAACTATGGCTCATGGATGACCACCAAACCCTTCTATAGTAGGGTTACATATTATAAAATATAAAGGAAAGAGTAAAATAACCTTATTTTGTCTCCTTGATCAAAGAGAGATGCTCTTGCAAAACATCACTATTAAACATCACTATTGTACAGATATGTTTGCTTCTTTTCTCTCATAAAGTCTGCATTAACTACTTAACCATTGTGTCACATATCACATATATTGAGCTCCCCTCACGTTCTCCAAGAATGCTACAGTTTGACATTCATCAACACTTACTCTTGTATCTATGGAGACGTGATATACAGTGATGTACAGTAACAATATTGCTTCACTCTGCCTACACTCTACATAGTGGACACTTTGGGCAGGTGCGACAGGTGACGGAGCGAGCCACAGGATCTCTGTGGGCCGGGAAATTCATTAAGACCCGCAAGAACGCCTGCAGCCGCCTGGGCGTTGAGAGGAGTGCGGTGGAGCGCGAGGTGGAGCTTCTGCAGGCGCTGCAGCACTCCAACATCATGGCTCTCAAGGATGTGTTTGAAAGTCGAGCTGAGATGGTGCTCATTGTGGAGCTGTGAGTTTGTGTGATTGTATAAAGTGGTTATATTTCACGGCCGCTGTTATTTCATCAATTTTCACGTTAATATTGCAATTCTGGTTATCAACTCATTCATTTGAGACGTAACGATAGGATTGATGCGTCACAAGCCGTTACATTCTCACACACATTTATACATTTATGTATGCATTATTACATCTATAATATGTATATCTATATCAAGGCGGTTATTTGAATGAAAAAACGGACATGGTCGGACAAAATGTGAAGTCACCACATCTTCTGTTTCTGTGTCTCCCCTAGTTTAGCGCTTTTTTTTTTCTTTCAAAATATTGACCATGCATTTGTGTCCGATTATCTTTAATTCCTTCCCACCTCAAAAACATGGAACTGAAAACTTTTCATTCTACCCATGTGAAGAATATCTTTTACCAATTGATGTTTACTTGTTTTTTATTCTTTGAGGAGAGTCATAATACTATTATTAGTTTTTTACTATTATTATCAATAGCAAATAATGATCACAATCTAGATCAATCTTTATGTGTCAACAAACTGTATGATATCATGTTAATTTAAATGAACAGTGTGTTAACAGTATGAGGCGGAGTGATTCTGTGGATGGAAGGGCCAATGAATGTGGATGGTCGTGTGTGTGTGTGTGTGTGTGTGTGTGTGTGTGTTTTCCTTTGTTACCAGATTATTAATGAGAATGCATTCAGTGATGGCTTTATAGAAACTGTCCGACAGCAGAGCTGATTCTGACACCCGGGTGTCAGAAACTAAAGCCCTGAATGTTTAATGAATAGCCCCGGATCTAAATGTATTAAGATATTTTTACAAAATGATAATAATAATAAAATAGCCTGGTCTAATCATCTGTCAGTCCGATCATGCATTAAAGCCTTTGAAAATGTTTAATCAGTAATCAAGAAGGCAAGTTTGTTTTGGATCCTCTGTTGTGTGCTTCCAGCAGCAGCTCCACTGCACACTGTGTGAGCTTGAGAGAGAGCACACGGGTTACAGGACTTTACGTTATTGCACCTGGATGAACTGGATCAGAAATATGTATGTGGGTGGCTGAAAGAAAATGGTATATTCTAATAAACTAATATTAACAGAAATGCATTTAACTGTTTTTCTCTAGTCTGGTACTGTAGTATGTCAATACATGTCTAATGATAGAAGTTGTATAGTATTATGCTTCTACTCAGTACCAAGACTAATCAGTAACAGAATTCATAATAAATCTGCAAAGTAAAAAAAATGTTTTGAGGTACACATTTACATTTTTCAATGACTAACACATCTACTTAATGTAAATAACATGCCAGAGTGCATACAAACACATAGAGCTTGTTTATTAAACACAATTTCCAGGGGGGGATCCCCTAGACCCTGCTACAGAGGTCCAGGCCCAGAATGTCCTCAAAGCCTGGCAACACCACACTGTTGGAGGGGCTGCTTTGTATATCAGTGGTTTATCCATCTGAGGAGCAAGAGTCCCTCCTCACGTTACTTCATGATGCTGTTTGTTTAGACACTTTGCAGTGCATCAATGAATAGCTATGAAATAATATGCATGTTATTCAGAGCACAGCGCAAAGAGCCATCACAACAATTGTCTTTGGTTGTTTAAAACTAAAAAGGTTAATGTTTTTATTACCAACGTCTGATTTCTTATGTCTGTGGTTGATTGCCACACATCACGTTCTTTACCCTTCTGTCAGATGCATGTATTCTGTAATAGATCTGCTTGAAACGTAATGTCTATAGAATTCCATCTCTTCTGCTGTGCCTGTAGAGACACAAGGACAACATGTTGTCATAATAGATTGATTTCTTGTATTTTCTCTCTTCAGTATCAGTGGCGGGGAGCTTTTTGACTTCATTGCTGCCAAGGACAACGTGTCGGAGAGCGAGGCCATCGCGTTTTTGAATCAGATCCTGGAGGGAGTCGGCTTTATGCACAGTAAACAGATCGCTCACTTTGACCTGAAGGTAAGGCTTTGGAAATCAAAAAAATTCACATTGAATTTGTTGACGTTGGCATATTCACATCCAAACCATCATGAAGTTTCGCGTCTATGTTCTGAGATTAG
>JAOPJO010000103.1:13198186-13213929 GCA_027123675.1 Molva macrophthalma
TTTGAGTTTCCCGAGCACGTTTTCAACATGACAAGTGATTTGGCCAAAGATTTCATCCAGAAACTCTTGGTAAAGGAACCAAGGTAAGTCCCATTTTCCATGTGGAGAGTGGACACATTGTGAAGCTTGAAACAAACTTCTATGAGTCTGCTATCAATGCTAAATGAACTGCATGTGTAACGGATTGTGGGCAGACTTGCCCTGATGCTGGCAAACTACCTTGGTCGATTTTGAGTTCACCACCATGGGACTCAAAATCTCTGGTCCTGGTATTTTTTGGTGCAACTTGAGTTCATTGCGACCATGTTACACGTTTATATTGTGCTTTCCTAACCTTTGGCCACGCAAAGAGACAACTAGTGGCAATTAGTGCCTCAAAGTCACACGTTCATACACGGATTCCTGACCCAGTTAGAGGAGCCATGAGGGTAAAGTGTATCGCTCAGGGACACCGCGGCACTTAGGAGGAACCAGGGATTGAACAAGCAGACTTCCAGTTGCGAGAAAGCAAACTTGATTCAACAACCCCATTAAAATGGGTAACTCTGTTCATAGGTCTGGGCACTTCGTCATTAATTCAATTCACACATTTGACCAACTTTCCTCTGAGTTCCTGTCGCCCACTGAACACATTTGAGTGTGAACAGTAACTACTGAAAACAATGTTTGAAGGCACCTGGTGATCATTAAAACATCAAACATAGCTTGTTTAATGTGAAGCAACTGTAGTAGAAAAAATACATCTATTCACTTCCAAATCTTGTTGGCCATGAGGCATACCATATTCAATATTCTGAATTGTTTAATTGGATTTCCAATTGGAACATCTATTAGTTGTCATTCGTGTCTTACCAAAAACCTTAAGTTGAATTACTATCATGGTACTAATTGCTGTTAAATCAAATAAATAGCACAATAATCATTATAAAAGCACATTCATTCATCATTATGACACATCATATAACAACGTTTACATGCATCTGTGAACATATGAGCAGTTACTGTGCTATCTATCATATCTATTATTGAACTGATACATTTTTTTTCTTTTGTTGATCTTTTTCTGTCTGTTTTTTTGCAGTGAAAGAATGACAGCTGAAGAATGTCTAATTCATCAGTGGATTAAGGTAAACATATACCTTATATATTGCTATGGGGTTAAATTAATTACTACAAACAAACTAATTACATTGATTGAACTACAGGGTTTTTGTATTGATATTGTATTGCTTAATCTTTAATGTCATAACAATGTCTGTCATTTACATGTACGTACCAGCACCAGACATAAACCACCAAGACATCCCTCTTTTTCAGCCTCTGACACGAAGGCAGATGGCTAATAGAAATCGCTCCTCAATAAACATTAAGAACTTCAAGAAGTTCAACGCCAAGAGGAAATGGAAAGTGAGTGGGATTACGTGTACCTAACCAAACACCAGTAGAGGGCCTTTCAGATATTGTTTTTCAAGAACAATTCTGCGTGAATTCTCCGGTGCAATCATAATCAATTCGCTAAATATTAAAACATGGTCAAATATTGACCTTCACTTAAAACATGGATACTGAAATGGTCAGTGTCTTTCATTTACAAGCTGACGCATCTCATTGTGATGAGTGAAATGATTGCATTCAAACTAGCATTTGTTTACTTCCTGATATATTCAGTTCATCGCTGGCTTCAATACTGCTTATTGTGTTTGTCCCTTTCCCACGTACCAGTTGGTACAGCATGGTGGGAGACACAGCCCTCTTCTACTCTCATAACCTCTTTGATGTGGTCTCTTTATATCACTCTCCCTGTTTCTCTAGATGTCATACAACATGGTGTGGATGTGCAACCGTTTTCTGCGTTTGCAGCTTCTTTGTAGGCAGAGTTCCGCGGCAAATGCAGACCTGGTGAGCATTTGACGCCGTTTGTAATTGATCAGATCAGATGATCATGTCTTAATAGCTTGTTTTTTTATCAATGAATTATGCAGTTAATAATCACGGATATAATTTGTATTACGTAGTGTATACCAGATATCAATTATTTGTGGAAATTCGCAAGACCATATGTCATTCTCTGAAACTCTACTATACTATTATACATTTGATTTTATACATGCGTTATTTGAATTAATTTATTGTCTACGCACAATAGCTAGGATCACAAGACTGTGGAAGCACTGGAGGCAGACGTTTTTTAACTCACTTTTTATGTTGTAATGTTTGCAACATCAATAAGTAGTTCTGTACGTTCCCGACCCATGCTTGTGTATCAAACCGGATAGCTGGTGTTTTATTTAGTAATGTTTTTAAATCTTTCATACTGAGAATGGATTATCTCCTTTCACCAGAGGGATTGTGAGAGTGACGCTGAGGACACGGACCCTAAGCCTGCTTCTCTGATGCGTCGCAGGCTCAGCAGCAGCTCATAATGCTGACGATAAGAACGGGGATGTGCCCATGAATACAGATGGATACACTGCAGTGAGAAAACACAGCATTTCTTCCACGTGCTCACAATGCTATAAAATATGCTAAAGTCAACATTGAGTCAATAATGAGTTTTGGCCACTGCTGGAACTTGGATTTTTATGGATTTTTTATTTAATGGATTATTATGCCATTAATTGCATTAACATGGACAAACCTTAATGATGGTTGGCATAATGCAATTGTGGATTTATAGAAATTGACATTTAATTGGTATGCTGCAAATAAAGGCTAGGTTTTGGATTTTTTTAAACAAATTTGTTAGTGAGATGTAGATGACTTGGAGTGTGGCCAGGGGAAGATATACACCCAGACTTTACAACTAAGCATCTTCCATGAGCAGAGCACAATTGCAAATAGTAAAACAGTCAACAAGGTGGGGCTGGTGGGGTCAAAAGGTTTACAAGGTACAAGCAACATTATTTTACTGGGAACTGATCAGCGTCAAAGTTCAGACAGCTATTACATTGCTACATTTTTAAATAAAATAATAGAAAATGCATGATTTACTGTGAGATCGTCCTGCCATGTGGTCGGAATAAGGAGGATAAACTTCAGCTCCAGATGAAGAATTGTATTTGTTTTAACCCAATTTTTAAACAAATAAATACAATAAAAAATATATACAAGTACTCAACTCCGGTTTTGACATATAGTTTTCAGAACAGCACTAATTTCCGTATACTGTCCCTGATGGCATACTGTCAAACCAAATGCCCCCAAATTGTGGGGGCACAGCAAATTGTGAATATATAAGGTATCATATATTATATCTGTAAAGCTAAAATAAAAATGTAAACTAATCGTTGTTTGTAATTATTTGACCGGAAGTTAATCGTTGTTCTGCAGATGGTGTGTGAAGATGAAGAGTAGCAAACCATCTGTGTGGCCCACTTGGTCACATCCCCCTTTAAACATCGAACCCCTGTGCAACGGGACAGGGCGTCTGCGATCCCATCCTGACGTCTGGCTCTATACAGAATCTGAAACTGAGATGGCTGGGTTTTGGTAATCCTGGCATTCAACACTTTCATTGTGTGGATCCTTTGAAGTGCTCTAGGGTAAACTCTTTACCTATGAGGTAATACATTAGTGTCAAGTAACCATTTGACTGCCAATGCCTCTTTCTCCAACAAAAGCTTGCGGCTGATGTATTGTAAAGGCTTTCGATCCTCTCCTTGCAGCACAGCCCGAGACCAACCCCTGAGGCGTCTGTCTGCATGGTAAAAAGAAGGTTTAAATCTGAACATTGTAATGCAGGTGAATTACGTAAAAAGCTTTTTATATCATTAAACGCATTCTCACACTCAGTTGTCCAATTCATTTTTGCAGGACTGGATTTACGAGTCAAGTCACTTAAAATGACTGAACGGGAAGATACATTTGGGTTGAATCGGCAATACCAGCCAACCAACCCCAAGAATACCTTTCACTTGGATGTAGGAGGCATGCAGGCTTGCACATCTTTAACCTTTCCAACCTGAGGTTAGATAACCCTTCCTCTGATAACATAGCCAAGATTGGCACTGCTTCCTTGGCAACATGACACCCTGCTCCCTGGATGCGGTGTAGAACATCAGTAAGGTGCTGCACATTGTCCTCCCAGGATTCACAGAAGATGACGATGTCATTGATGTAAGATGCTGCATAGTCCTCAGCTCCTCTCAGTACCTCATCAACCAACCTCTGAAAGGTTACTGGAGCTCCATGTAATCCAAAAGGCATTGTCCTTAACCGATGAAGTCCACTGAAAGTAGGCAAATCCTTGGAAGCCTCTGTCAAGGGAACCTGCCAATAACCATTACAAAGGTCTAGGGTGGTAAGAAATGTTGCATTGCCCAAGGGCTCGATTTATACATCCACACGAGGCATTGGGTGATCCAAAACCAGACCTGCATTCAGGTCAAAGTTAATATCACCTCAATTTTGTATCATTCTTTTTGGGTACCAGAACCACTGGACTGCACCACTCACTGCGTGAAGGCTTGATGACCCCCATGGACAGCATATCTTGTACCTCTTGCTTCAGTTCTGGCACCATTTTTGGCAGAACACGAAAATTGGTTTCCCTGTTCCCTGTTTTTGTTTTGGAGATGAGAGCTTGATGTCATGGTAAATAAGATCAGTGCAACCGCACTGCATACTGAAAAGCTCACATGGCCTGTATGCTTTTAGCTCATCTTTACGGTCTGCTGCAATGTGTGATACATCTGTAAGTGTTGGGGCCTCATCTGACAAAGGAAAATACTGCTGAGTAGGCAGCTCCTACTCATCAACAACAGTTCTAACAACTGTGATGCATGCGGTCGGTCCTCCCACTGCATCAGCAACACTTGGGCGTCTTACGACATTCTGGCAAGTAATGTTCATATGGCACTGGTCCCATTTTCTTTGTCACCTCAAAAGGTCCTTACCACTTGGCTAAATGTCCGATATCAGACATTGACAGAAACAACAGGACTTTGTGACCCTGTTGGAATGATCTTCTCTTTGACGCCCTATCATATCCCTGTTTTTTAGCGCAATGGTCTTTGGGCTAAGTGATTGTTGGCCATCTCCTGAAATTAAACCAGCTTGTCTTTCATTTTCAGGACGTATGAGAGTATGTTGCAATATTCATGAGAGCTCCAGCCCTCCTATGTCTCCTTCAAAACATCCATTGAACCTCTGACTTTTCTTTCTTTTTATTTTTTGTCATTGCACAAGTACACTACAACGAAATGTGATCTCTGCATGAAGCCCATCACCAGCAGCACTAGGAGCAGTGGGCAGCCACAGTGTATCACCCGGGGACCACCTCTAGGTCTACTGCCTAGTGCATTGGTCAAGGACACTGGTAGGATTATTAACCTAACATCAATGTATTTTGGTATGGGAGGAAAGCCACGTGAACACAGGGGGAACATACAAACTCCACTTAGACTGGGTACCTTGTGACATAGTCACAAACTACAAGAATATATATTTGCCCCCCACTACTTCTCTCCAGAGGGCCAACCATGTCCATATTCATGTAAAAGGGGTGTACATTATTGGCATGGGGATCAAAGGGGCTGTATCTCCCTTTCTACCTGGAGCTGTGGACATGACCTACAGTACTGCAAAGTGTCTGCATACTGTTGAGGCCAGTTCAACTTGAGGCCGGTTTATTCTTGCCCTTAATGACCTGCCTAGGGGACAGAATGGCTTAAATCAAGGACTGTGGCTTTCAAACTATGGGGACCTAGCAGTTGGTCAACAAACTTACTACGACAGAACAATTGCTCCCTCTTCATTACAAACATTTCCTTGCCTCTCATCTCTACTATTTGAAGCTCTACAAAATTGCTTGGGACAATAAATAGCTCTGTAGCCTCTGGTTATGGTAAAAAAACAGAACCAGGAAAAATCGTAGTTCCTCTAACCTTGTCTTGCTTCCTCTGCCTTTTGCTCTTCCTTAAGTGTGACTCTCTGGCTTCTTTAACATTAGACTCCTTCTCGTCTGCAAATGCTAGCTCATCACGTCCCGTGACTGGCTCTGATGCACCTTTCTCACCTTTAGACCTTGTTACTGCCACCGTAAGCTCACCTTCACTGTTACTGAAATAATATGTTGATTTCTCAACCCAAACTGTTATGGAAGTTTCTTTTTTACCCTAACATCTAACAAGTACTCTTGCCCTTTAACCTTAATGGGTTCTACATTATCACTGTGAATGCACCTTACCCTTACACCTTAATCAACATTACGACCACTTAATGTGACATTCTTGGGGAGACAGTGACCAAAGTACAGCTACTTCCTGAATCTAAAAGCGCTACACATTACTATAATGTCACCCTTTTTTAATTCTGACTGCTATACAGAGGAATACATGTTTTACTGGCCTGTCTTGGACATTCTGACTTAAAGTGACATATCATGCCACAAAAATGACATGCTCTAGTTTCCTGGACATTACCTCTATGAAAACTGGGGGGACCTTGTCTAGAGTCATTTCTGCCTTGTACGCCCATTCCCACCCACAGTCTCACCAGCAGATGGAGCTGACCCATTGGACCTGAGGCCTGGGTACTCTCCTAATGTGTGCCGTGCTGTAACGACGCTGTCTGCCATTTCAGCTGCCTGCTTGGATGTCGTGGGGTCATTCTCCATGATCCAGGTGCGGAGCTCAGGGTTCATGATTCTCAGAAACTTCCATCACAATGACATCTCCAACCTCTTCTTTGTTTTTCTCCTTTGGCAACATTCACTTTTCATTCAACATTCATTCAGACAAGTCTTTAAGCCAACCCTGCAGCTCTTTTGGAGTCTGGTCATCACCTGCATCACAGGTGCATAACCTCATACGGCACGCTTCTGGATTTATTTCAAATGTTTCTAGATTAGCATTTTTCACTTCTGCATAGTTCATAGCATCATCCATGTCCATGGAAAAGAATGCTAACCATGCTTTCCTGGTGAGGAGAGATCAGATAGTCCCCATTCCCTACTGGTAAAACAATGTATATTCAGAATATTTGTTTATTTATTTGTAGAATGTAGTACAAACAACCACAAGTACAAAATGTGAAATTACAAACTGCAACTAGAGTGAAATTCTGAACATTCGGCAATGTATGTGTATGGGGAGCATGAAGACATTTTGATGCAACATATGTCTATATAGTATAAAAAGGGTAGGAGCAGCAGCAGTTTACAAATTGTGAGCAGTGGGTGTCATCTGCTCACTGGTTAAACCCTCTGTTCCTCCTCTCTCTGTACCTCCTCTCTCTGTTCCTCCTCTCTCTGTACCTCCTCTCTCTGTTCCTCCTCTCTCTGTACCTCCTCTCTGTTCCTCCTCTCTCTGTACCTCCTCTCTGTTCCTCCTCTCTCTGTACCTCCTCTCTCTGTACCCCGTCTCTCTGTACCTCCTCTCTCTGTTCCTCCTCTCTCTGTTCCTCCTCTCTCTGTACCTCCTCTCTCTGTTCCTCCTCTCTCTGTACCTCCTCTCTGTACCTCCTCTCTCTGTACCTCGTCTCTCTGTACCTCCTCTCTCTGTACCTCCTCTCTCTGTACCTCCTCTCTCTGTTCCTCGTCTCTCTGTACCTCCTCTCTCTGTACCTCCTCTCTCTGTACCTCCTCTCTCTGTTCCTCCTCTCTGTACCTCCTCTCTCTGTTCCTCCTCTCTCTGTTCCTCGTCTCTCTGTACCTCCTCTCTCTGTTCCTCCTCTCTCTGTACCTCCTCTCTGTTCCTCCTCTCTCTGTTCCTCCTCTCTCTGTCTCTCCTCTCTCTGTACCTCCTCTCTCTGTACCTCCTCTCTCTGTACCTCCTCTCTCTGTTCCTCGTCTCTCTGTTCCTCCTCTCTCTGTACCTCCTCTCTCTGTACCTCCTCTCTCTGTACCTCCTCTCTCTGTTCCTCCTCTCTCTGTACCTCCTCTCTCTGTTCCTTGAGAGCTGGAAAATGGTTTTACATTGGCGGTTTCATGGAGGATTTCAGCAAAGCATTTTCTTCTGCAGATTTTGTCAAACAGAGCATCATCCTTTTTAACCTCACCCCAGACAAGAACTCCAACCAGAACAGACAACATAAAAGGAGAATGTGCAACATATACATGCTAGTGGCTCAGATGGTATCCGGTGGTATCAAATTTGATTCCAAATTCAATGGCCTATCATGTCTGCCAGCCTGGCCTACCTCCCTGTTTAGGCCATGACCTTTTTGAAAGTATTGTGGCACATGACCTGGCCCTGCTCTCAAACCTCTTGTCACTGAACTAAAGCAGTTCTCTTGCATATAACTCAATCTATGCATTTAACCCTGGCAGCGGAAAACCAGTTGGACACGCTGTCTAGAATTTGTGTTTTCTCAGGGTCCTGCCCCTTCTCGTTGGGGACAAGATGGACAGTGACGTTTGGCAGTTGCTGCTGCAGCTGATACAAATCGTAGGATTCTTATGTGCTCCAGCTATTACCAAGGGCCAGGAGGCCTATTTTAAAGTACTCATGGGTGAGTATTTACAATTGCGAAAAGAGGCTTTTCCTGGCCATTCATTTAAACCAAAATCTGACATTTCGTCATTATCCAGACCTCATTATTCACCTCGGGCCACTCACCGCCTATGGACTCTGATTTGAGAGTCAACGCACTTATTTTAAACAGTGCTTGTAAATTGCACAACTTTAAGAATATTTGCTCAACGCTTGCTGAAGACATCAACTACTCCAAGCTTACCTAAGTGTTGGCAATGTCTTTCCACACAGTGTAGTTGCTGAAAGAGGTACTGATTTCTTCATCAATGATTACAATGACAAAATAAAAGCATCTGTCACCGAAGATGACGAGGGGGTGTTATTTGGTTCAAGCTTATTCTTGTTCACAATAACTCTGTGAACAAGAGTACTTATACTTTGTTACAGAAATGCCGGTCTGTCTTTCTTGCTGATCAAGGGGTTCATTGCTTTAGGGATCCAGTGCTCACTACTTTGTAATACTTGTGCATTGCTCAAGAAAATGATTTGATTACTACCCTTTGCCAGAGTACAACATATTAGGGCTATCATTAATAGCACTTCATCATTCTTTCCCAGCGCAAGAATGACATCTGACACAGGTGCATTAATCAAGGAGGCAATCTTGTCTGTACTACCGAGTACATCTGAAGAGACAGTGAATCCGTCCCACCCAGTCCCGAAAGCTTTTAAATGCCTGGAAATCAGAAGTTAAGAAATTAATTACTTTTTCCTAAGTGTGTAAATATGTGTAGCGTTTTACTAAGAACAGACTTATTAAGCATTTCAAGTTAAAATAAAAAATAAATCTGAATCATGTGTTCATCTTCAGATTCAGAGAGTTCTTGTCCTCCTTCAAGATTGTCCATCATCGATGCTATGAGAAGATTTGAGGCAAACCCAACTAAAGCTTGGTGTCTTACCATTGCTGATGCTATAGTAAATCTACATCCTAAGTCTTTTGCAGACACATTGGATGATGGAAAGACAATGATTGGAGGACATCCCAATTAAAGACCCATGTGGAGCATGTCAATAGGAACAACACACTGGCACAGCGTGCAACTGTGACAGGTGCAAAAGGGGTAAAGGCAAAAAAACTACCTGCAGACACCTCTGGCTGCACACAGTGGCAGCCAGAGATTCCTCCTGAAGAAACATGTTATTCCCTGGAAGAGACAAGGCAAAGACTAACTGCAATTTATTCCTGTGAAGATAGCCACCTTCTACCTACAACGGAAAATGATAAACAGTAAAGCAGCTCCCTCATTTGAGACACTGAGGTTTCAATGGCCATACCTCTGTGTGTCAAGGAACATGTGCACTCATTTTGAAATGCTTACAGATATATTGTCCAAAAACGTAAGGCAGCACTTGAAGAGCAAGGGAAAGTAATCAGTGAATTCTTCAGAAACAAACCTACCAACGATAACGCTGAAGGCAGTCATGTCCAGAAATGACGGCAGTGTGACAGCCCCTTACATTGAGCTTTTGATGGCACACTTCAAAGAGCAGATGGATGCTCTCTTCATCCATGCAGATGCAAGTATTCTTTTTTTATTGACATTGTCAGTTCTGTTTTATTTAAACAAGACGGAGAAGGGTGACGATCGTCTTTCATGTGTTGTTAATTGGACAGGAATGTATTTAACAGAATGACTAATTACTAATAATGAGTAGCGGCGCCAAATAATTATGATTGCAGGAGCTACGGGGGGGCTGGATTGTTTACAGCAGGTGCTAATATATTTTGACGCAACAAACAGCAAATAATACTACTAGAGAATAACGAGATTCAATGACCCCGGGCTAATAGGCTACATCATTGAAATGCACGTTACTAAATGTTGCGTTTTACAACAATGCAAGCACAATTAGAACGATCTGCCTGTTGTGATGTGCAGCGAAGCGGTCAATCACTTCATCGACGTCCAACGCTCTGGTCCTTACGGAACTGATCGCCAGCACACCCAGGTTGCTGGTTCGAGCGTCTCCGCTTCTATTCCTCAGATAGGTATTCCGGCGTAAGCAAGAAAAACTGCTCTCGCACGCAGCTGATGTGACGGGCAGTGTCATGGAAATGCACATGCAATTTATATAAATCAACACTTTGCTACTAGTCTGATGCAATCACACTATAATATGATACGAATGAACCAATCAAATCACAAGCAGCAACGGTCAACGGTCATCATCACTTACGCAAATGAAATGTTTTTTCCATAAATATTTTTCATCACAAAATGACTGATGAAAAGCCCCCCCTCCAGTGATTTTGGGAGGGGGGCTTCAGGGAGAGCTTAAGCCCCCGCTATCATGACATTATGTTTCGATCAGTTGATATTGATTATTGATAATCGTAATAATTTAATGTTAACAATGAAAAACATACACAAATAACTACATTTACACAAACACAAAAGGATAAAGGAATGATCTGACCTTGATACGCATTAAATAAAGAAAGAACGTCAAATTAACGAGTTAAAGTAAAACAGTAACTGTTAGTAAAAACAGTTGATAAATATTAATGCATGGGTTCTTTGTTGTTTTCTTTTGAGTGTAACATTTGTTTTACCCCAAGCAAAATGTGAAGCAGATTGTATGTGGGCCGTCACAGTCTCACTTTCTATTGCTGATTTTGGTCACAAGGTGACCACATTGAGTAATGTTATTGCTGTTCACCACTGTATTCCTCAGCATCTAGCCTTCTGTTGCCGTCAGCAGTGACAGCTTCAGTGAACACAAGCCAGTTCCAGTGGAAGCCATACATGGCCAGTCCATAACCGCGCCTCCACCATGTCTGATGGGCAAGGTGCTATGATTTGGATCATGATCTGTTCCTCTTTTTTCTCCACACTTCCCATCCCTCTGGTACAGGTGGAGCCTTGCCTCAGCCACCCTAACACTGTGTTTCAGAACTTTACAGGGTTTTTTTAATGTACTTTTTTGCAAACTATAACTTGGCCCTTCTATTCTTGAGGCTCTCCAGGGTTAAGCATCTTGTGGTGAACCCTCGGAGGTTATGCTGGGCTCGTGTACTCTTCTCTTGATGTCTTTGACACAGCCAAGCCTACATCCCGAAGGTGGTTTATCCGTTCAATAGTTGAAAAGGGCTTTTTCTTCACCATTCCGTAGAAGTGGTTATACTGCTGTTGTCAGTACAGGGCTACTGTAATCGCATTGTAAAAAAGCAGTTATAGACTAAGAACAATTACCGCAGGGTCTTGTTTTTTTCAATACATTAAAAATGCATTACTGTTCAATTTGCTGCCAGTAATTTACAGTCACATTTTTTAAAATGTAATATTCCGACTCTAATCTACCCTTTTAAAGACTTATCTGTCTTAGATCCATACCCGTCTTATTTTTATTAAAGGGAATTAACCCCATGGTTTTGGTAAAAAAAATTCTATCCCTGGCTTTTGGGATTAGCGCAGTTAACGGCAGAACAAATCTTTTCCATCTTGACGGTTGTCTATCTGTTGTCTATGGTTGTGGTCGGACAGTCAAAGAAATTACGCCTATGACCTTTCCTAACCTCTTTTCCTTGATCTCGATGGAAATGAGGTCAAGGAAAGATGTGTATAGAGGTCAAGTATAATTCATAAGGACTTAGGAAAAGACAACCACGTTGCCAAGAGATTCCGAGTGCACTTGCAGGATGTAGACAACTATTTTGTAGAAACGAAATAGTTGTCACATCCGTCATGTCGCTTTAAATGTTCCTGCTGCAATGAATTGTGGGATGGCATTATCTCCTTTCCTTTCGTAAAGGATGCTCCAGTGTACCCTATGCTAAAGGATATAAGAAAGGAAGCATTGAAGTACCTTTCCTTAGCATTTAGGGAATTCGAACAGCGCACATCATGGCTGTCACTTAGATACTCCCGGGTCATTTCACTCAGCAAAAAAGGCTCTCCGACCGCAGCCTATGCTTTATGCCCCTTGGTTGGTTATCTGCCGTGACGTTGCCCAGGAACCTGTCAAATATGATGACCTAGTGTGAATGCAGTCGGATTCTCGTAGCACCACGGTTGTCTTTTCCTAAGTCCTTATGAATTCTCCTTCACATCTTTCCTTGACCTCATGACATTTTCCATCAAGGTCAAGGAAAATAAGGAAGTGATGCAGCTTGTACAGCCTCAGCCCCGGTGCACACTGTCCCGCCTACCAAGCAGCCTGAGAGACAACGTGGTTTAAACAGAAATACAGGCAACGTCATACTTTATATACAGTATTATTCATAAACCACCATTGTTCCACATCCATCATCTCAAAAACACGTTCCTCATATAAATGTCACAAAACAAAACCTGTGGACCTTCTTCCTGAGTCGTTTGATAAAAAACATTTGAGACGGCGATTAGTTATTTATATTGACATGTTTGGATAGGAATTATAAATTCAAAACAGAGGATGGGGAAGTACAGATGCACAAAACAGTATGAATCAGATGTCTGTGCGATCAATTCCTAAATTTAAAGCAGAAATGAAACACTAAAGTAAGCATAAGATAGATTCCCACTTTAAAACTCTTAAAAGGATTATAATAAGTCATCTGAATGACCTTTTTCAAACAAGTGTAGCGCCATCCTGTCTTTGCATGAAATGTGACTGCATGATGTTGCTTGGCTTTGTCCTGCATTAGTTAGTTAGCCGACAATCACTTACTCAATGGAAAATAAGGAACCCAAACTATAAAGTGATGCACTGCGATAGGCTATAATATAAAACTAAATACAATAAGTGTGTGTCTTTGTATGTCGGACACACATCACCGTATGTGCAGAATGGAGTTCTCAAATAGCTAGATTCGTTACAGTAAAACTGTTAGTAGTTCTGATCGTAACTGATTGGCCCGTGTGTCGTGTCACTCTCGAAAGGTTTAGCCCACGCACAGGAGGGTGTATACAGTGCGGAGCTCCGTCTCAACCACCGGTTGATTTTGATATCCACGTCCGAGAGGGTTCCATTTCTCGGACACTTATACATAACGCCACGGTGAGCGTGGATGTGCGGAGCTCCGTCTGAACGGCTGGTTGATGTTGATGTCCACGTCAGAGGGACGGTTAGGTTTCTCGGACACTTATTTATAAGGCCAACTTACACAACAATTCTTATTTTCATGGGATTACACACTAATTAAAACATACTTATGAATATTATATTCAACTGAGGCAAAGGGTTTGGAAAAGGGTTTTCAAGGCGGGTCACTTCAACCAAATGGTGGGGGACAGGCCCTTGGTGCCTACTAGTGGCCCGTATATCTAGGGAGATCATCAAGGCCAATAAGCCAAACCTGCTGGCTATATAGTCTGAGGGCACCAATCAGTCGCTCTCTCCTCGCCCATTGAAGCACCATGATTATTGTCTGGCTTTGCCTATTTACCAAAAAGATTGACAAATAAATGTAAAGAAGATAGAGCCTGATGGGCTGTGAGCACGTTACAGGTACCCCCGCAATAACAATACAACTGATCTGAAGAAGCGGATCAACAAAATGTTCTTGTATGTTGTACGGATCGAAATAGTGCTGGAGTAACTGTTTGTGAAATAAGCAGAATTCTCGTTTTCTAAAATTCGCCTTTTTTAACATAGTTTATTAGATATAAACCCGTAAATAGATTAATGTTTGCATTATCTGTAGGGTGTTTTATGTTAAGTCGTGGAGCTAATGCTGGAAAGGGAATCCTGTGCTCATGGCCGACTTGAGGCCTGCTGTGAATTCCCTGGTGATGGCAGAACTTGAGGAGGAAGGAATAGTTGGTGATGCAGTTTTACAACCAAGTCTTAAGAACTCAGAGCAGTGTGGCCAAGTCCGCTTATAATAAGCGACTTGGGGCTTCTTTTTTACGGTTGAGTGCAAAAATCGCTGGCTGCGGGTTGCGTTTCTTTGGGCTTGTTTGAAAAATATGGTTGCCTGTTAGGTAAATCGGACATGGGCCTTCATCTTTTTACATATATGGTCGTTTTTTCCCCCCATTGCATTGATTGATAATGCCTGCTCACAGCCTCACAAATACTATCAATGCTGTAGTGTAATTCACCCTCAAATGGAAATATCCCCATCTCCTCCCTCATCGGAGGGAAATCCTGTTGTCTCCACCCAGTCAGATGACCTCTCTGACAGGCAGCTGTCCACAGGGTGAAGAGCAGCGAGCCTGGAGACCATCCTGATCGTGTGACATCACATTCTGCTTCACAACACGGATCAGTCTGGACCTCTAGTCGCCCGGATCCATTTCCTGAAATTAAAACGTGACATCAGTGCCAATCAAGGACTGTGTCGTAGCTGTTGACGTAAAATACATGGCCTCTCCCAAAGCAACGAGCAGTACCGTTAACATTATGGCTGAGTAAACACAGCCATTAGTGCTTTTATTGCAGAAATAGACTCAATAACAACTATTAAACAAGAAGAGTATGCACTAGTGGAGTTTTCCGGGTGGAAAGGATGTCTATCCCTTTATGAGAGCTTTCCTCTTTTTATTAATTGAGGGCTTTGGATTACCGCAGCGGCGCAGGATCCAGGATCCAGCATCCGGCATTCCGAGTTAACATATCTGTAAACAAACTCTTCTGATTGCAAGTTTTCTCAGCTCCTTAGAAAACAAATAAAAGACTGCTGCTTTGTTTCTGCAACATCCAAAAAATACTCAAAGAAGTACACCCACAGAAGCTCCCAGCACGGTGTCTCTTCCTCATATATCTCCTCCCGCTTGGCCATATCATCTCACATCTCCTTTCACACCTACGTTGATACCAGGTTATATGTCAAAGCCACCCCTGATCTACCTGCCCCCCCATCTGCCTAAAGGCCTGCCTCGAGGAGATCAAAGCTTGGATGACAAACTTTCTCCAACTAAACAGCAGCAAAACAGGAATCCTCCTGATCCGAACTCCTCCTCAAACCCATGGTAACACCACAACCTCCCTCACCATCGCTGACGTCCCCATCACCCTGTCATCTGGTGTTACAAACCTCAGCACCCTAAACACATCAAGAACAACCTCAAAATATTTGTCTACCATCTCTGTAACATCACCAAACTCCACCCTGCTCTAACCTCAGCTGACGCTGAGATGCTCGTTTGTGCTTTTATCTCCTCATCTATATATATATATATATATATATATACACACACATAAATAGATCTAGAGATATATCTATATACATATAGATATCTATATCTATATCTATATATATATGTATATATACACTCACCGGCCACTTTATTAGGTACACCTTGCTAGTACCGGGTTGGACCCCCTTTTGCCTTCAGAACT
>JAOPJO010000103.1:13225244-13241278 GCA_027123675.1 Molva macrophthalma
GTGTGTGTGTGTGTGTGTGTGTGTGTGTGTGTGTGTGTGTGTGTGTGTGTGTGTGTGTGTGTGTGTGTGTCAGAACTTTCAAAATGTCTCAATCATTGCCATATAATTAAGATTATTGATCATAGACTGATGGAAATGATGGACAATAAAATCTTTTCTTATCTAATATATTATCTGCCAGTAAGAACACTATAGACAGGTCCGAGTTGGGAGCTACAGGAATTAATGGAGCCTTATGGACCGATGACGTCTAGTTGCCTGCAGGGTCATGGCAAGGAATGTGAAGCCACAGTCAGGAACAGGAAGCCTCATCCAGAAACATTAAACCACAGTCAGGAAGAGACAAAGTCCAAGGATTCAGCATCTCAGTAGAGTCAACAGGGAACCAAACAACACACTGAAACACATAGATGAGCTCAGGGAATATGGAAATGAATGAGTTTCTAAAATATATATACATTTGTGTAGGTGCTACAGCATGTATAGCTTAATAGGTAAGCAATAGTGCCTTCAAAGGTCATATATCATTATGAATCATTGGAAGCCAATGATGGCAAGGAGAAGTTACTTGAATTATCTAGGCTGGACAATTGACACAGTAATATGTCCTAAAATAAATTAAACCATGTTTTAATAATATGATGTTGATAGCATTGGTTGAAAAGGCCACTCAATGCAAAACGGATGACTCACTATTCATTTGTATGTAATTGAGGGGTATACATGTTTGAATCACAGGTAAATAGCTGTGTGTGTCATCTGTTATAACAATGGAAATAAATTCCATAATGAGAATGCAAGAATTCAAATACATTCATTTTTTTCAAATGGCTTGGTAAGCTGTATCTCCTTTGATAAAAAAGAAATCATCATGCATTCCTGTGACAAAAACCTAAAAGCCTTTTTCACCCTTCTAGAATAAGGAGAAGGAGCGCATGAGGGAGCGAGAGATAGAGGCACGGGAACGAGAGTCCCGCTACAGCAACGGCCACCTCTTCATCTCGCTCATGGTTTCAGGCACCACCCTCTGTTCAGCCTGCAACAAAAGTATCACTGCAAAGGAAGCACTTAGCTGCCCAAGTGAGTAACACAGGTTCTTCGTTACTTTGGGTCTTATGCAATGCATGTTCGTGTTTTACACTTAACTATGGAATGACGTTGCGATGCACCAATGGAGCTGTTCATGTTTTACCGCTGGGTATGTAAACTTTAGATACTCAGCAGTAAAACATGAACAGCTCCACTTACTTTAGATTCTAAAGTATGAGCTGATGCGGAGTATCAATCTGAGGTTAATCTGAAGGTAGTTTGGGAACATGACAAATAGGCCTTATCCATCGTGATCTCCAGCCTAAACCGCAGAATAGGTTGTTTGTCGATGTGACCCAAAACGACCCATATGAGCGATTCACTGGTCCAGCTCCCCTATCTGCTGGTCGAAGAAAGCAGCAATACGTCACATCACTGTCAAGTTTCTGTTTTTTTTATCAATCAAATCGTTTTTTGTTATATTTTGTGTCAAATGCACCTTTCTAAATATAATGGTTATCAAAAAACATTTAAATGCTGAAACTATCTTCAAATACTGTGCTTTCATCTGAGATTAAGAGGAATGCCATCCATTTTGTTTTTCGCAGACGTAACCATGACCGTCTCTTGTCGTATTCTGGTTTCTTCAACCAACTGATCAGGGGTGCTGAACCAGCGAAATGCTCATATTGGTTGTTTTGAGTCGTTTTGACAAATGACCTGTTCTGTCGTTTAGGTTGGAGAACAGGCTGAATGTTCCCCTTTATGGGCATCTATACAAATGCATATACTTGCCCAATGAACTGATATATTCTAAAAAAAATTTGCCTTGTATTGGACAAATATGCCATACCTCCATCTGTATAGATGCAGCTTGATTACCAATAAGACCATCCTGATCTCACAAGTGCAAATTACTGTTAATCTTTTGACATCGATATTCTGTCTATTTACAATTAAACAATTTTGATTGCTTGGTAATTGCTACTCTTTCCTTGGACGACGCTTGTTTTTTGAAATTCTACGGGCTGTAGTGTTCGCTCCTGGCTTCGTCATGCACCAAAACTCACTCCCCTAGCACTGATTGGTCGGTTCACCTTGTTTCGTGGGTTTCAACAGGAGCGAGGCCAGACTGCTCTTCAGTGAGAATCTGAAACTTGAACTCACGAGATCAGGATGGTCTCACTAGCATAGGAAACAGAAATAGCTAATTGTAGTTCCAGGGTTTACAAACCAAAAAGTTGGACACACAAATACACATAAACATATTTTTCTTAGTTATTCTCATAATCTGAAATGCGCTTTTGATAACATTTCTAAATGTGCAGTTTATTTTCGTAATCTTAAGTCGGTGAATGTATATGATGTTTAGTTTGTTAGTTGATGCAACGTTTTCAATCGTGGCCATGGTGATTCATACGGACGCTGCTGTCCCTGAAACCACTCTGCATGTTGTCTGAATCATCATCTTTGCGTTAGATGACTGCGTAACGTTAGTCATCTGAGCTGCTATGTTATGTGTTATTTTATGTAACTGAAAAAAAACTGTTGATTTCCAAGTGTCACAGGGATGACCTTTATCCTTCTTCCTTGGGACAGACTAGGATGAGGTGTTTATGTGGAGCACAACGGAAGTTTATGTTCGCTTTGCTTCCGCTGAAAAATCCATTAATAAAGTTAATTTTATAAATACATTTTGTTGTGCCAATGGCCGAGTTCCTATCTCTTTCCAATGACTTTAGATGCATTTATTGCAATGCCTTTTATTTCCATTGCGGTTCAATGGCGCATTTTATGATGCTTTGTGAATCACTTCCTGCTTTGCTAAAGCCCCAAAATTGAACACAAAAACACGTCGTACTAATCCGTCCCAAAGAACAATAAAGGGTCTTTATTCACTGGGTCACTTAAAATTTAAAATTTGAAAGAACATCATCAGTTGCATAAAATAACACTCAACACAACAGCTCAGATGACTACACAACACAAAGACATTGATTCAGACAACATGCAAGCTGAGTGGTTTCAGGGGTAGCAGCGTCCGTATGAATCACCATGGCAACGATTGAAAACATTGCATTAACTAACATGCTAAACATCATATACATTCAGTGAATGCACATTTATCGCTAGAAATGTTATCAAAATGCATTTGAATACTATCTTAAAATGTTGCTTTTTCCACTGAGAATAAAACAAATCACGTCATCCGTTTAGTTTGGGCAGACAGAACCTTGACATACGTGACATACTGCTGTTTCTTCGAACAGTCGATAGGGGGCTAAAACGTTCATATGGGCCGTTTTGAATGAGTTATACAAACAACCTATTCTGTCGTTTAGGTTGGAGACCAGGCTGCAATATAAATAAATGACTAAGGTTCAAACCGAGAGAGTGCAGGGCAACAGTAAGAACAGTTTAAGTACAGTAAAAACTTCTACGGGTAAACAGGAAGAGTTCAAATATGTTTATATTTTGAAATGGCTTTGTTAGCTTTATTTTCTTAAGAAATGTTGGGAAAGACTTTTCTCAAAGACACAAAAACGAAACAAAGAAAGCTTCATGCTTATCGTTCCTGTGTTTTTTTTCTTTTCTTTCCAAGCATGCAATGTTACCATCCACAACCGCTGTCGCGACACCCTGCTGAACTGTGTCAAAATGAAACAGCGGGTAAGATACAATGCAAATGATCAACCTTGAGCTAGACTGCTTCACTTTTTCAATAATGTTGCATAATACATTCTGAGATCTGTCCGTTATCAATTACAGCAGCAGAAGATGGCACAGACGCGAAATAGCTCATCCATGCAGAATGTCAACCTACGTACGAAAAGTGAGTCCTTTTTGACGCGTGGCATTCACAAATACACACGCACACTAGCCTGACATTTAAAAGGGACGTTATACCGTCCAGGTCGTTTCATACTGTCGTGACAGCGGATCCCACATCAGCGGCAGCCATCTTTACAGTCATCGAGTTAAGCCCCGTCGCGTTAGTGTACTGTTAGCTTACCTTATTACTACCTTATGATAAGACATTGATACAGTGGGACAGAACTACAGCAAATTATATATAATAAAAAGAAGAATAATAGAACCATCATGAAAAGAAGACACACTCTCTGTTCCTCTGAAGCCACAGTAAGGCGGGAGAGGCCCAGCTCGGCGATCTACCACTCAGAGAGCATCCGCCAGTCCCTGCTGGGCTCGCGACGAGGCAGATCCACCCTGTCCTTGGCTAAAAGCGTGTCAACCAACAACATCGCCGGGTGAGTCTTGCTTTGTGATGTCTCATCTGTTAGTTAAGGGGGGCAGCTCCGTTCACTAATCAGAGAGCCGGCACACTTAGGATGTCTGCAGATGTGCTGTCGCTGTCTAGAGGAGCAGGCATTCTTAATGTAACTACTGATGCTGATGCTACAAGGAATATAATATAGGAAATATAGCATATTTCTAGAATAAATTATTGTCTTGGGCACATGACGGTATTGATATGAGCGTTGATTTCAGGCATTTTAATTTGTGTGTGTTTGGCTGTAGGAACCTGAATGAGGACTCTCCCATGGGCCTGCGCAGGATACTGTCCCAGTCCACGGACTCGCTGAACTTCAGAAACAGAGCCATCTCTATGGAGTCGCTGAATGACGAGGGTAAGTAATGAGGCTGCTGCAACCTTAACCAACAACTACACATAAGAAACCCTCTTACAGTCCACAAGAACCTACAGCAGCGGAGCCAGTATATACAGAACCTGTGGGCCAGGAACTGTATATAATGCAGGGTAAGACGATATATATTGTTCATTGGTATCCCAGCATCACATGGCCACGGGAGTCACTGTCGAGCAAGGTCAAGCATATGCCTTCAATAGCATTAATAGATAGGGCAAAGTGAACCAAAGCTTAGCTGAAGATGGTCCTGCTGGAGCATCGGATCTCAAGTGACATAATCTTAGATTAGAGAGCTTGACATAGTGACCTAATCTGGGATCCAGCACTGTGTTATTTTATAGCAGAACTTCTGTGGGGCTAGTCCTGAAACCAAATGCTGAAAGGGGCGGAGCTACAGCTTGTATCCTTGTATCCACCTTGTATCAGATTTAAGATTAATAATAGTTTTAGATTAATAATCTAAAGTCTGATTTGTGAGACTAATAGAGTAAGACCACGAAGCTTTGAACCTGAATACATGTCAGCAGCTGAGGACAATAAGGAAATCACCCAGCTGAGCCCTAATGCCAATCAAGCTAACTGACTTGAAGATCCGCATGAATGCAGGCACGTTACAAGAAAGGATGTGCTCTCCGGGTAATTAAGCTTCGTACATGGGTGTGCTCACACCTAGCTAGGTGTGAATAGTGACTAATTAGCATTTGTATAGCATTCCAACGCGCCTGGCTAGAAGTTACCTCACTCAGCATTGGATGAAACCACAGACGTTTCAAAAGAAAAACCACTCGTGATGGGTTTGTAGATCTGTTGCTATTGGTCCACCTGGCTCGGGGGCTTCAGTAAACCCGCCCCTTACAATATTAATAATAAATGTATGTTGTGTATATTAGCAAGCATATATATATATATTCATGTTATCCTATGGGCTACACTAACAAATTACATGAATAGTAAAAATTGTTCAGGGAACATGTTGATAAGTAAAAGTTTTATTGACAGTTATTACAAAAAGTCAAAAAAGGGCAAAACTAACAAAAAAATATGTCCAGAAGAGCAGCTATAATATACATAGGTAGATAAAAACAAAAAAACACAGCAGAATAGAAAAACAAATATGAACATCAGCAATATACAAAACAGTAAAAAACAACAACAACACCAGTGTCCTGTCCTGAGACTGGGCATACGGCCGATCTCCACGTCATCAGCGAAACGTTGCTGCATGAGCCACTGCCTGGAACACAACAGTTAGCCTCCAGCCGGACAGGGGTGTCAGACGACCCCGGAGATGTATCTGTGCCGCCTCAGGCTCAGACGCTAGGTGGCCTTCTGCCCGACGCTGCTCCAGTGTGCTAACGTCGGTGATGCGTAGCCGTGTACTGTGGATTAGCTTCCATTCCATTCCATTGGACTTCCCCACCATCCTGCTAGCTTAGCGTTTAGCAGTGGGAAGGGGGTGTAGGAGGCCTCACGTTCCACCCAGACACCCCCTCAAAGGTGCCGTCCTCATCGGACATCAAACCCATTGTGAGGTCCCCCCTGAAGTCCACGTCGTGTGGCGCTAGAACACTCCGCCTCGCTTTCAGCAGCTGTAAACACAGCAAGTCCAGTCAATCAATCTACTGTATGACCTACAATATTATTCATACCAGACTTTTACCACTGTCTATACTGGTTATATCTTCTATATTATGTTCATATTTACCACCCTCGTCCTTCTGTCGCCTTCGGGATTAATTCTTCCTGGAGAACGCCTGAGCCGAGGGCCGGTTGGCCGAGCCGGAAGTTCTCATAGTGCTCATAGATCTCATAGTGCGTCTTGCAGGCAGCTGAAAAGAATGAAATGAGTATGTTCTAAATAAAAACAGGAAAAGCTAAAGTAAGATTAAAAATATAAATACAGTAAAGGTTACTTACTTGGAGGGTGTCAAAATGATATAGTTTGTTATGGGGAATTCAATTTTTGGATAGGATAACTAAATCATAAAAAAATCATTTTGTATTTCTAAATTGCCAATTTTACCCTTTCAAACCCTTTTATAATATTTGTTAAGATATAAGGGAAATGATTTATATTGACATATCCAAATCAAATTTACATATTTATTAACAGGTGAACTGCATGTATATCACTGGATACATTACAAGGAACAATCTCCTGACTTCCTGAACTTTGCCTGGTTGCACAAGTCCTGCTTTGACTCATTATTGGACATCAGCCCCCTGCTGGTCTCCTGAGCCCTGATTGCTCCATCCACTTTTCCTAGTACTTAGCAGAAGCCTCATCCCCATTTGAACATCAACAGAACACAAAACTGGTTATGTAAACGCTTAAAATTAATTATTAAAGTAACCATCACAGTGAAATGCAACAAAATTCTCAAGTAGCCTTTAACTGTGCTGCTTACCGTTGTCTGAGTTATCTGTCTGTGGGTGCTTCAGTTTCGTCAACCTCTCCAACGAAGTTCACTTCGAGATCTCGAAACATGGACGGTGAATAACTGGCGTGGCACCCGGCGTGGTCTGGATGACAGCAGGTCCTGTAGAGCTTCTGATCTAGCCCTTTTACATTTCCTTCCCCAAACTCCATTTCGGAAATACACTTTTTTATGCTGAAATACTGCGTATGAGACCGTTGACACAAAACAGGACAGAATAGGTAGTTTGTGACATTTTTTTGTGAGAGATTTTTTGCGATGACGTAGCTGACGTCATCGTGTAGCTGATGTAGCTGACATAGAGATTACGGGGAAGTAAATATATATATATCAGCAATCGTTCAATTGTAATTTAAATATCAAACAAAGACTTTGCAATATATAATTAATAAACATTGTGAATCAATATCAGTAAAATCAATATGTAGATGTTTACATTGGGGATATTTTGATAAATAGCAGCTGGTCTGTTTCATTGAATGATCAAGTATAAATAAGTGTGTGTAACAAACTGCATTTAATTGACTCTTGCCGGATGCAGCAAGAGCTTGAAGACTTTCAGCAAGAAAGAATTTGGTGCAAAAATGGAGTACTCTGGGTTTGAGCGGTCTTCATGGGAGTCACGCACATCAGCGGATCACATGCACTACACTGGATTATCCAAACGGGCAAGGACCAACGCAGAACGGAAAATAATTGAACAAGTATGGATGGTCAGAACTTTTCCGCCTGAGTTACTATGATGCCATCAGATTTGTTGTCATAGATCCAATGCACAACCTTCTCCTTGGTATGGCAAAACATGTATTGTCCGACTGTGGACAGAACTTGGAATTGGGAAGAGCCTTGATGAACTTCAAACTACAGTGGAAAACATCAAAATCCATTGAGGTTGGAAGAATTCCCTTGCAAATTTCATCTGGCTTTACAGGATTTACAGCAGATGGTCACATCAAATGGTTGTCCAAAACTGGACAACCATTTACTCCCTGTTTAGTCTGAAGGGGCTTATCGATAACAGACACTATGACATGTGGTTTGACTGCAGGCTTGTATCATCCTCTGCTCCAGAGTCACATCCATCAATAGACTGGAAGTAGCGGATAGCTGCCTGCAAACATTTATCTCAAAACGGTTTGGCCCATTGCACTCCAGCCCCAACATGCATTTACATCTTCATTTGAAAGAGTGCATGTTGGACTCCAGACTAGTTTATTCTTTCTGGTGTTTTTCATTTGAGCGTTTTAATGGAATACTGGGAAAGTTTTTTAACAATAGGACAATTGAAATCCAGATTATGAGGCAATTTCAACAGTTTAGTATGCCATGGAGATGTGTGAATATGGTGGTGAATTTGCCAGTATTCTGGGAGGACAAATAATTGGGACTTTGTCACACGATGACACAACGGATATGCTTTATGGTAAGCACAGTGTTTTGGGGTCAGCATAAAGACTTATCTTAGAAAACTGTACAGCAGTGGTGCCACTGTCTCCATTCCACAAGAATGTCTTGGATAAGCTTGATAGACATGCAATGTTGACAATGTTTAATCAGATGTACCCTGAATTGTATCTCTGAGGTTGACTGTTTTGCCATGACATGCAAAAGCGTAACATATCTGAATGTAACTTACTCCATAGATGATCTAGAGCAGAAAGGTCAGCATATGTATATGCTTAGTGCAGACACACAACAGTTTTGAGGAACCCATCCTTGACCCTCTCCCAGAACCACAAACAGCCATTATAAAGCAGTTCATAGTTGTTAATCAATTCAAATATGTAATTGCAAAAGTTTCCTGGCTTTAACTCCATCCGGACAGACATTTTATTGAAAGCCAGTAGAAGTTTGGAGCTTGCAGGGAACAGACACCTTATACCCAGCATAATTTCTCCCTGTTCTTTGCATTGCTGGAAGATGTGTGGTAAACACATCCATTGTGGGATGGCCTGGGGATGGCCTCAGGATGGTTTGGGGATGGCCTGGGGAAGGCCTCAGGATGGCCTCGGGATGGCCTCGGGATGGCCTCAGGATAGCCTCGGGATGGCCTCAGGATAGCCTCGGGATGGCTTCAGGATGGCCTGGGGATGGCCTCAGGATGGCCCGGGGATGGCCTCAGGATGGCTTTGGGATGGCCTCAGGATGGCCCGGGATGGCCTCGGGATGGCCTCAGAGATGGCCTTAGGATGGCCCGGGGATGGCCTGGGGATGGCCTCAGGATGGCTTCGGGATGGAGGAAGGTTGGCCATTTTTCGGGACTGTCATTTTAGCAAGCCACTTTTAACCCTCTAGACAGCTAGATAGCAATGGTAGCATATTGCTTGCTTCCTCTTTGGATCCAAAACATGCATTTCCATTCCCAGGATGCACTCTGAACTGGCGTAAAACAGTTTTGTTTCACATTGTCTTGAATAAGAAGTTCTTTGGATGTTTTGAATCTATTTCAATAGCATTAAACTTGTCTAAGGACTCAGCTCTGTGGAGTCCAAAAGCAGTGTCACAGCGGGCCTCACCACCTGCCAATCAACCAGTGAGGCTCACCCTGCGGCAGGTGAGGCAGGGGAGGCAGCGAGGTCCTGGGAAAGGGTGAGGCAGCGAGGTCCTGGGAAAGGGTGAGGCAGCGAGGTCCTGGGAAAGGGTGAGGTTCCTGGGAAAGGGTGAGTCTGATTATTTATTGTCTCTTGCAGATGATAGCCAGCAGATTGCGTTGGAAGCAAGGGCACACACGGACAGCTGCATTTCAATGGCAGGCAAAGAGCACATGAGTGCCCCAGTATTGGTTGGAGCTAGGATGACTTATTTTTCTTTCCAATATTGGGAAAGCCCCCATCGCCCCATAGTTTGCGGCCATACCGGGAACCCCCCTACAGAGATGCAATAGTTGTGCCGAGCCTTACAATTTGCAGTCAGGAATAAGGAAGTAATATCGCAAACAGTTTGTATTAAATTGAACATGTCTCACAAAATTGACCCGTGGAAGGTGCTTATTTCCAACCCTGAAGGTGAGCTGCGTGACATATTATCAACGACCTTTGACGTTTATTTTTTAATTGTTCACATGTTGTTGGGGCCGGCAGGGACCCGAAGATTAAGAACGGCATTTAAAGTATAAAAAATTAGTTTTTGGCCATGATTTTGTATCCTGATATATGGGCAGACAGTCTCTCAGGATATCCTTAGCTTATCTTTTTCATATTGTGCACATATGCTTCAACGATCCAATGTTCTGACATTCATGTTCCCCGCGACCCTGAACGATTGTCTGCAGTGTGAAGAAGAACGAAGGACCAGATTCCTAAACACTGTCCAGGGGCCCTAGGATTGGAATACATGTGATCTGCTTGTTCGCAGGCGGTGGGGCTCTGACGGAGAGGCAAAAACCCACCACCACTAGGATGATGGTATTACTCTTTGTTGGCGGATCACCAGTGATGAAGTCTGAGGATATGTTGGACCCTTTAGGGAATGGGCAATGGTTGTTGGAGACCCTGAGGACCTTGACAGGTGTCCGTACTCTGGATGTACTCGAGCTTCTTGTGGTCTGTCAAGAGACTATGAAGGGATGTTGGGCCCCCTGAAACCAATGGCTCTACTACTTCAGGGCTAACTCTGTTCTCTGTTCCTGATGTCAAATGTCATATGTTTTTCTCAGTAGGAGACAGCTGAGAAAAAAGCGCATGGGTAATGCTTTTTGTCAAGCGATCACTGAATCAGATCAGCATCTTGCAGTTGTGTTTTCAATCAGCTCAGGTAAAAACTGCTTGCCATGAAACAAAGGAATCGTAGTAATCTAGTTTGGACAATTATAGTTCTTTCTAAATTCTATGTTGCAGTGAGATGAGCCAACTTTAGCTGTTTCTTGAAATGTATTCTTGATATGTGGCTCGTAGTTTTCAGGAATTGAATCAATCATAATCAAATCTTCAAGTGATCTTCAGGATCTAAAAACATAACATAACCATAATGTATCACAGTGGGATGCATCCTCAAAAAGTATAGAAAAGGGATCATGCATTTTTATCCTTTTGTAGATACGCTCCCACAGAAAAGACCTCTCCTGAACTGAAACAGCTGGTTTGCAGTCAGCATGTACTTCCATGACCTGGTGACTTCACCAAGGAACACATTAGCAAGAGTCCCGGCCTCGCGGCTAGTATGGCATGCCCTCACACAAGGCTAATTAGAGTGGAGGCTTGTGAAGTTCGGTTCTGGTATCGCCATGTCGTGAAGACGCTGTTATCGTCAGTGGGAGGGCAAAGCCCCTTTGTATGGACTACCAAAGGAGGACAAAGTGAAGAATCAGTGGTTAAAATTGGTTTTGAACATGACCTTCATTTTACAGAGGAATGCCTCCTGAACCAGGCACAGTTTTTGTTTTTCACAACCTGGAGATTCAGGATCACAACCTGTAAGTATGCTTTATTAGTTGTGGATTTGTCCTTTTCAAAACAAGGTAGCTACTACCGAGTGTTGAAGTGCAGGGTGGTTGGCTGGGTGGTAGCTGTGCTGTACACCCCGTGTGAAAGCTACCTAATATTATTGTGTTTAAATGTTTTGGTCAATCCGCTGTAGGCTTCGGCTAACTTGCTAGCTCACGTTACTGTGTTCAAATGGGATTGCTAATCGCTGTAGGCCCATCTTTACCTAAAAATGTGTACGAATATGGCGAGTTTTGTGGTTTTCCGACCACAACATGTTGAACATTGTTAAAGTGTGGCGATGGATTTATGGTTATACATCAGTAAGGTTATGGCCACATTAAACTATTGTTTAGCATTATTTATCATGCTGAGCTTCTGTTCTCCGCTGGTAATTATTGGCCCATATGTACGTACAAGGAAGGTGAATTCAGAAGGGTACTTTCTTTACAAACACAAAGTGACTATTTGAATGCAATAGTTACCAGATGATGTGGACGACCTGATGAGGCTCGTCTTTGATGAGGTGTTTGAGGACACAACACCATCGGTTGAGAACTTAAAGACGATCCCCAAACCCCAGGACCTGTCATCCCAGTATGAGGGACCCTCAAAAGAGGGTGTGGTTGCCCGCCATGTCTCCCACTTCAGTCAAGGGGCGGTCGAAAGCCAACATAATGTTCAGCTGGATCAAGAGTCTCCTGTTATGTCCGGTTGTATCTCATTAAATGTAATACAAAATTACTCTTCTTCTGTTCTATGCCTCAAAGGTTCATAGTCAGCTCTATACATGTTGTTGATGTTCTGCAGGCTGTAGGGATTCAAACTGTTGGCGCAAGATATAGATAATACAACACCTTGATGTGATACAGTGAACAGGATGCTGCAGGATCCCGACGCGATGCAGGCTATAGTATTTCCCAACACAAGCAAACTACACTTGGAGCGTTACATCATAAATTAAAGATTTTTTAAATTAAAGATTCTGTGAAATGTCCTGCTCCATTCTCCGTTGTGACGGTGTTTCAGGTTGATCGGATTCCAACGCATGACTTTTTGTTTCGGTATCCGTCTCAGGCTCAAGCGGGTACGGCTGAACCGATGCCATTTTTTACCGATAATGTTTACAGCTGCTCAGGACTCATGGGCGTGAGATTTTCAACATTCCCTAAGCGGTTGACCAGTCACAACAGAGTGGGCCAGCTGACCAATCAGAGCAGACTGCGCTTTTCGTAATGGGGGCCTTAAAGAGACAGGATCTAAAACTGAGCGTCTCTGACAAAGGGTGAAAGCGGTGCAGCGGCAATGTACAGTGAGAGAATAATAAGGTGTATTTTTAACATGAAATTAAATAAAAAAACAAATTGCAAAACATGACCCCTTTATTAAACATCTCAGACACAGCTAATGAACTCAGTCTTGAAAGACTCAGTAATGTCGGGGTGTGGTCTGATTCCTCACCCCCCCTGCTGTTTTGGATAGTTGGTACTTCCTCAAAGTCAGAAACGGTGAGGCTGTAATGTGAGGGGCCTGGCGTGGACCTGTGAGCGTAGGGGAATGGGATGTGAGGGGCCTGGCGTGGACCCGTGAGCGGAGGGGAATGGGATGTGAGGGGCCTGGTGTGGACCCGTGAGCGGAGGGGAATGGGTTGCCCGCTTGGCTACGCAGCTAGGAGGGAAAGCAGACAACCGATTAAATCAGCTTGAAGGAGTAGAAGGAAATCGATTATGTGAGATTGCAATTCATGGAACATCATTTTCTGATGCTTAATGCACACATTGATAACCCTTAATAACATAATTAAGTGTAAATTAAGGATTTCTGTTGTCCATGACTTTTAAAAATGAACCTTGGTTTTGCAGTTTAGTAACGAATAGTTTCCAGCAGCGTGTTTCATGGCAGTGTGTTTGTTCCAGGAGAGGCGTACTACGTGTCAATGCTGGAAGAGCTGGACATCGAGGAGCGAGACTTCGAGGCGGACTCTTGGAGCATGGCGGTGGACTCCAGCTATCTGCAGGCACACCGCAAAGATGTCATCAAGAGGCAGGACGTTATCTATGGTGAGAGCGACATTTCCTCCTTTGCTTCTCGTTATTTCTTTGCATATGTATTAAACGTACACTTATAAATATAAATCGAGATAATTGTATCTGTTATCTCCTCAGAGCTCATCCAAACAGAGCTGCACCACATGCGTACTCTGCGCATCATGGATCACGTGTTCCGCCAGGGCATGCTGGAGGACGTTCAGCTGGACCCAGGCACGGTGCACGTCATCTTCCCCTGCCTGGACCAGCTGTTGATGCTGCACTCACGCTTCCTGGCACAGCTCATCCTGCGTCGCAACTATAGCCTGCAAACTGGTTCCACCTACAACTTCACCATACTTCAGCTCGGGGATGTGCTACTAGAGCAGGTGAGTAACTACTGGCTCGCGTGTGGGTGGGTGTCTTTGGAAGGAAAAGCAACAAGAAGGCTGCTTTTGCAGCAGTTATGGATGGAAGATCTTTTGAGCATTATTGGAACACTACTCAATTAAAGGAAATCCCAAATCCAACTGTGTGTGTGTGTGTGTGTGTGTGTGTGTGTGTGTGTGTGTGTGTGTGTGTGTGTGTGTGTGTGCGCGTGCGTGCCTTTGTCCACCAGTTCTCAGGCCAGTGTGCAGATGAGATGAGGAAGACATATGCTGAGTTTTGCAGTCGCCACCTGAAGGCTGTCAAACTATACAAGGAGTTGCACGCGAAAGACAAGAAGTTCCAGTACTTTATACGGGTAAGTCTTGAGGCAACAATTTGTAAAAAATAGAATAATGTTACCACTTCCCAACAAATCATAACCACAGACGTGAGGGTATGATAATGCATCCAGGTCCAAGCACTCACCTTTAATGGGTGGGCTGTTACACTAAAGAATATGTACACCAACGCGGATCGGTTTCTGTCTTCCTCCAGGTGTGATATTTTAAACGATAGTTCCAGTTTGCTGTAGAGATACTTTCCCCCGTAATAATTTGGTTAAATGTTGTATTTCCCACACTCTCTGGGGTTGGTTTAGCGGGTGAGTCGAGGAAACCTCTTACGTCGCCATGGTGTCCAAGAATGTATCCTGCTGGTGACCCAGAGAATCACAAAATATCCCGTCCTCATCCAACGCATTTTGGACAACACTAACGGTAAGGCTACATTCTGAAGTCCAGCCAGCAAACATGTCCATAGTGCACTTAGATTAAAGTGTCGACCCTATTTAGATTAACATTCATTCCTAGAATGGTACGGTGGGGCTGAAAGAAAACAGCCTTGACTGCACTTCTTTCCCATGATATATGATGTTAAATACATTGAAATACTGTACGTTAAAGGGGTGATATTACACCACCAGGTGTGAGCGTGATCAGCTATCTGCTACAGTCCACTGGGTAGGCTGGTAGACTGATCTATCCAGCACACATCTAGGTGGACCCTCCCACTTGTGATGTCACTAAGGCACAGGGAAGGGCAGATTTTCAAACGGCTTATAATGGCTGATCACGCTCACACCTGGTGGCATAATATCACCCCTTTAAGCTTTGAAACAAACTGTTTTCCCTATTCTCTCTAAGTCCACAGCAATGAATTAATCAAAATGAGACAAAATTAGCTTCATCATAACTTGGGAGGGGAAACTAAGCGTTTCTGAAGTATTGAGCAATGTTTTAAGGCCTGTCTGCCTTCTTCCTTCCCTTGCCCTCCAGACTGTGAAGAAGTGTCTTTGTTGGCCCAGGCTCTTTCTTCTATCAAAGAACTGCTCAGTTCTATTGACAACCAGGTACACCTTCCTGATTTAGAGGGATTATTATTCAAATGTATAAAGGTTTTTGTGAAGACATATGTAAAATAGAGATAAGATAAGTTAGAAGGAGTTCTTGACTTTATTAATCCTGGACAAAAAAAATATACTACAAAAAATATACAGACAATATGTCTATATACACAATAAGAATAGTAGAATAGTAAATGCAAAGAAAAGTCAACATCATTGATAGTTGAGGTAGATATTATTGAAAGTATATGCAGCAAATCATGTTGTAGTCAGTTAGTCTGTATGATCAACAGTAACTAAAGGAAACTGAAGGGTGTGAAGTGAGTCCTGACCCGTGCACTCAGGTGGTGGAGCTGGAGAGGACTCACAGGCTGCAGGAGATCCAGGCCAAGCTGGATCCGCGGGCCGAAGCCAAGGTCAGGGACGGGGGCTTGTTCCGGGCGAGCGAGCTGCTCCGCCGCAGGCTGATACACGAGGGGCCGCTGCTCTGGAAGAACCCGGGATCCCGGCTCAAAGGTACACACCTCGCTCGCCCGCTGAATTGGCCAGAATGTAAGATAGCTGAGTCAGCAAATTTGTAAACGTTGATAAGATACGCCTAACGCTGTGTGTGTGTGTGTGTGTGTGTGTGTGTGTGTGTGTGTGTGTGTGTGTGTGTGTGTGTGTGTGTGTGTGTG
>JAOPJO010000103.1:13255327-13278961 GCA_027123675.1 Molva macrophthalma
GTTGTGTTGGTTTTTTTGTGGTTGGGTGGGTGTGGGGGTGGGGGGGGGGGGGGGGGGCCCCCCACAGCTGCTTATAATAGCAGCTATTTCAATGTTTAAACAAGGCCAAAGTGAAGTCCTGCCGTTCAATTTCGTCAAAACTTTGCATAATGTTCAAACCACCTATTTGCTTTGTGATATTTGATATATATATGTGATATTTGGGAGATGTTCTACCCACATACTATGGAAGAACGTGTGTATTCTGAACATTAAAGCCCTGCCGTAACCGAGACTCGGACCGATGAATGGATCCGAAAGCCACTGGCGTCCACGCATCAGTCCTATGAGATATTGTAATTTTGCTTTTTACATTATTAAAATCACACTAAGAATGAAAAGGAAAAATCAAAAGGTGATTCTGCAGCAGCGGAATTGTAGTCGGCGTAGCGGCTACAATTCCGGCAGGGGAAGATACCCACTATGAATTAAATCATTTTTCTTCAAACATTAAAATATTCGTTCGGAAAACCAAATGATTAGCTGAAGCTTGAAATTATGTCAAATGTGTTAATAAATATCGTTACTATTGTTACATAGTTTAAATAAGACTTTACTTTTGATATAACATAAGCATGATCACAAAAACAATAATAGCAAAAACGTATAATAATTGCAGTGAACACACGTTTTGCTCCTTTTGCTCCCGACGCGCCACTGACGCGCCACAGACGTGGAGCGATCAAAAAGCTACGCAACGCTTCGCTACGCCATGCGTCGCTTTCGTGCTCAGTGTAGGTCCGCTGCTAACATGACCATGGAAGTGTTTGTTTTGCAACAATATGTTTGTTAACTAAGTACACAAATGTGATCACTGATGCTAAATAAAGAGTCACATTTTGTAAAATTCCAAGGATCTATCTTTGTGCCTGTGCGCGATGTTGATGTTTGCTGTTGAGTCAAACTTCCTTTGTTTCTTGGGTATTACAAAAACCTTGTGTGGTCATCACGGCCTGGTGTTAGTTATGGTGCTGAAACTCAGTATCACCAGAATCATCCTCGATTGCTATAAGGGTTACCTCATTGAATTTACGGTAGCATTAGCTTCTGTTAAAAATAGTTTTCAATTCTGCCGGCTGGGCAATGAGATCAGAAAAGCACTTTTACTTTAACTGCCTGCCTATACTTTGGCCACCAATTAGCATACTTTATCACCCTGCATTATATATATATATACATTTGCTAATATGATCAGAGGTCACATTACTATTTTGGGGCAGAACTCAAAAATGAAATTCATACACACACAAGAGACAACACAAATACACTAACACTTCGACTTACATGCTCTCCCTTATTCTAATCCTCAGGACAATGTCAGCCAAGTGATGTCTATTAATATCCCAGTGGGGGCTTAGTGGGGAGCCATAACTGCCATCGTCCCCCCCCCAGCCCTCTAGAGATCGCCCTAGGTGATACTAAAGCCTCGGTCCATCACTAGGTTAGCTCAGTAATAGGCAGGGCCACTTCTGGCGGGCCAGGTGATGGAGGCTTGGTAGAGTGGTGAGAGGGGTAGGGTTACAGCGCATTCCTCTCTCGTCATATTGTTATGTGAGCATGCCCAGTTGTCTTCCCTTGTTGAGTCAGAGTCAGGGGCCAGGCAGTCCATTCAAAGCACATGCTGAAATCACTTACTTACTGAACCAAGGACTTGTTTTAACTCAAAATACAATTGAAACATACACTAGAAACAAAAAACAAGAATAAATTATAGATTGACAGATCTATTACACATCAACAATTAACATGCAATAAATAACTGTCAATAACTCTACTAAACTCTCAGTATAGGACCGCCACCGTTACATGCTGGAGTGTAGCCTGGAGATCGACGGAGATGGCCATACAATCGCTATCCCTGACTAGAGTGATTCTGGCCCCTTTCACACATGGTGAAAATATTCCACCTTTGGTACTTTCATGCCAAATTCAAACGTGTTCATGTTCATGATCATGTTCATGTTCATGATCATGTTCATGTTCATGATCATGTTCATGTTCATGATCATGATCATGATCATGATCATGTTCATGATCATTTATGAGTGTACGACTCATCCTACAAGAACTCTCATTCTAAGATGGTACAATCGGAAAACCACTCAATATCCCCAATCCACTTGCCCTTGTTTTCCCCTGAGACATTAGAAACATTAACATTCAGCCGTATCAAAGCCTCAGGCAACATATCCAATCCAAATGATAAGTACATATTTTTATTTAACTACGTGATTAGGTTTGACCTCCCAGTCATCATGTCCACTTAAAACCCAACTCATGTCCCTGAGTTTCTTAACTATTGGAACCATCACACACTGGGGTGTTCTTAACTTCCTCTTCCTGTTTAAAATGTGGGACCCTTGAGCCCTGACTGTATACTTCTTGAGAAATGTGATATATATATATATGTATACTTGTATATATATATGAGATATACATACATGCCCATGTATATTCAAGCACAAAGTGCTTTCTCTCGGATTATGTGGAGTAAACTCTCTTACCTAATGCCATTTTATACAATCCAAATGTTTGCAGGAAAGCATGCTGGTCATCATAACAATAACGCATTTTGAAACAGCTCTCACAGTAAACCAATCCTTTGGTCTGTGTTGTGTACCTCTCTGACTCTGACCTGTAAAGCCATCTACCATATAATAACAAGCAGTACCATTCAGTTGTTTCCAAAATGTTTGATTTAGAAATCGCCAAACTCTTTTATTACTTGCTAAGAGTACAGTTTATGTATTGCCCTTTCCCTCTCATAGGGCAACCATTTAATTTTGGCCTGGTGTAATTTGAGCCCTTTATTCCTTGTGTTGGACAGAAATAGAAAGGCTGAGCATTGTTTTATAGTACCTTTTGTCACTGTCTGCGTCTCTCTTCTCTTCTGTCATCTGCGGAACTATTTTAACCCAAACTCTATGTTCGTTAATAGGTAAATTCAGGAGATGCATGATAAGTTGTCTAATCTTTGTTCAATGTGAAAAGGGTAAAACACAATGTGCAGATATATTGTGATGTGTTATGTGTCTGTCTCCTTGGTGCAAGTGGGGGTTCGGTTGTGTTAGTAGACAGCCAGCAACAGGGTATGTGTGTTGGAGCCGAGGGTGGGTTAGGTTAGAGTTACAGGATTAAGAGGCTGTCTTTGATTTGGGAGGAGAGTTTATTGTGGTCAACGGGGCCATGGGAGGAGTATAAGATGTGTGATGGGGTGACTGGAGCCTGGGATATAAATGCTCTTCTCCATCTTCTCCATTCCCCTCATTTCCTCTTCTGGTGCTCCAAGTGCTAGTGCTCCACCAAACCCAATCTCCTGTACCCCCTTAACTCACACACCAAGTGTTTGAGCTTCACATTAGCCAACCCCAAAAGGTCCTACATCCCCGATCAACATGGAGGCCATCAAGAAGAAAATGCTTATGCTGAAATTGGACAAGGAAAACGCACTTGACCAGGCTGAACAAGCTGAGACAGACAAGAAGGCAGCAGAGGACAGAAGCAAACAGGTAGGGCAATGTAGCTCTCGTTTCATCCAGAAGGTTTGGACCTACTCCCAACAGTGGCTGGTCATTGTGCTACATGTAGTTAGACGAATGTGTTGCGTGAGCAGCCATTCGAGAATGTTTTACTCAACTGTGTCTACACATTTTGCCATTTTAAAAGAAACATTAATTTCATTACTATGTAACTGGATTAATTAATTTAGTGAAAAAAGGATTGAAAGTTGAAGAATACACTTGTTTACGATGAGGCTCTTGTGATTCAACAGCATGCAGTAACCATAATAATACAAATGATACGGGGGATTGATTGTTACAATCTCATGGATGGAGCATGTTCAAGAATAGGTTGATGCTGTCATCAATCTGAAGCAACTGTGCCCAGCTGAGTGAGAGCTGGTGGGGTGTGCAACAGGAAAACATTCTGTCAATGCAACAGCCAGTGCTAGCTGCTAGAAACTCTATCTGGTATTTATGACACCAGAGCCGGAACTGGCTAATGGCTGAGGATAGAATGATGGAGATGCAATCTGGGGGTTGAAGGGATATAAATGGAGAGAGATGATGGATCCAAAAGGGTATTCATACCAGTACACATGAAGGGACAAAGGCAAGTGTCTATTGGGTGTATTTATAGCATCCAAGGCTCCTGCCAATTTACCAATGGAAATAATGACAGGGAATATGGTTTGTGAAAAATAACTGGATGAAAGATTGAACGATTCTGTTGTAAGAACATTTATTTATTTATTTATTTATTTATTTATTTATTTATTTATTTATTTATTTATTTATTAATCATTAATAATCAATAATAATGAATGTCACTAATAAATGTTATAACTCTCCCACTGTGACGCCCCTAACTCTTCCAAAGCATGAAGATGAGCTGATTCAGATGCAGAAGAAGCTGAAGGGCACTGAGGATGAGCTGGATAAGTACTCTGAGGCCTTAAAGGATGCCCAGGAGAAGCTGGAGGTTGCAGACAAGAAGGCAGCTGACGTGAGTAGCGCTCTGGGAGCACCCGTACGCTGAGCACAATGGTTGGCCATGGGGTACCTTTATAATCATTTTTAATTATTATTATTATTAAAATATCATCAAACAAACTAGAGTAGGAACCCTGCCCTGTCTCTTCTACATCATTTCCCTGGACTGACAGCACTATTGTGTGTGGAAAGACAATGCTCGACTCTCTGCGTTCCCCCCTCCCCTCTTTTCCATACCTCCCCTTTTCTCCATGTACCCAACTGCAGCTGTTGGGGGATTCAGGGCTTAATCTGGTAGTGATGTCAGCCATTCCGGCCTTGACAGTTATGTTAACCATGGACCCAGTCCATTTATGGGGACAAAGCCCATTTCAGATTGCTTATGTTATGCAGTGGGATTTAGCCACACTTGTAATTTTACTTTAATTAGCAGTCTCATACCGTTTTTTATCTCTCCGCAGAAACACCTTATACATTGTTACCAGACTCATACAAAACAGTGTGTTTGTCAAACGGGAATGCCATTTTCAGAACCCAAATGTACTGAATTAGTGAAGGATAGGCCTCTTGTATTTATCTTATTATTTATTATTATTACTCTTTTTAGTGGCAAAGTGGTCCGCCTCTGGATCCAAGTTACCTCTCACACCCAGACCCCTTTTGTTTGTGTTTTATTACCTGAGACTAAACGCTACAATTAACGATGGTCATACATCATTCATTATGTAGCCTATAATTAAGGTTTATTTTGAGATGTCTTCTTGGAACATTTTCCTGTTCCTGCATTTGATATGGTTTACTATGAATAGGGCTATGATGCCACCAAGTGGCAGACAGTTGAAAAGACATGCAGTCCTGCAGGCCTGATATTTCCGCTTTCAAAGACAGAAAAGACAGAAAAAGAAGTCAATGACTCAAATTAAAACGCTCTGGTCGAGTGAAATGCTCGATCTGCTGTCATTATTGTAAATAGTCATGAAGGTGGTTTTAAAAGTCTATAAATATCTACTGACATTTGTTTGACATCTATAATGACTACTATAATCTACTAAAGCCAAAACCAACACTGCATTAGGTATATTTGAAATATTTGAAAAACCCTTCATGAAACCGGACTGAGTTAACTTCCTATTCTATAGTGGAAATATAAATACATAGAAATGAATGGTGTAGATTATCACAGCAAAGAACATTATAGGCTATAATATTTGTTCAATTAATTATTAACTGATTTTGCAAGGTAGACTATTTATTTGTACCTATTACAGTAGGATAACATGCTTAAAACATGCACCATCCTTCCAAAACACTCCAAAACCAGCTATTACCGTACATTTTAAGATTATTTTATATAAGTTGTGGTATCCTTTTTTCAAATGTATTAGTTCACACTCTTGTTCGTGTCTTGTTCTTTTTATTTCGTTTTTAATACTGATGTTTTTTGCAAAGGCATAGGCCTACTTTTGCCGTCAAGTCGACAGAAATGTTGTTTGACAGACTCTGGGTCAGCATCTTCTCGCTGCACAGGGCGGAGTTTGTAGGTTGAATAAGCGAACAGGGAGCGTCAATCGTTTGTAATAAGGGACCAGTATCTGTCACCGTGTTTGAGTCATTGAATTTGCGTTACCTAATAAAACGATACATCAACAGAAAAAAACGTTGTTACTTTTTTTTCACCGGAAAAGGACACCTGCCATCAGAAATATTTTTCATTTCAGACCCAAGGATCACAAACTTCAATTCCTTCTAATGAGTTTTCTGTTACAATAGCGCCTCAGCTTTGTTATTGTTGGGAAATAGGCAATATATAGCAACACGACGGGAATCGACGCTGGCTGCTCGTCCATAGGCTACTGTGGACATCATTCTTAGTGGAAAAGTATTTTTTCTGGATAAACACAGAGATGATGTCTGGAACAAACAGTGTCGACGCTGTGAAGCGAAAGATCAAAGTTTTACAACAGCAAGCTGATGACGCGGGAGAGCGAGCAGAGATTCTTCAGCGACAGGTGGAAGAAGATAAAACATCCAGAAGACAGGTAGGCATCATGCAGGGTGCCTAAGCGACCACCATCCCCGGGAGTTGTTACGTTTTCTCTGCGTACACAAGGCTTATCGAAACTGTTCCAAGCGCCATCCTGGAGCAAGGCTGCCGAATTTGACAAAACTACTACTACCTACTTCATTAACAGTATTTTACTTTACTTGCATCACAGTGTTGTAATGCGACATCAATAGCGCAACACATTCATGCAAAATGTGACGACCATTCTCGCAAATCTCCGATCCTTCCCAATACAAGGGTCCAACGTAAGTTGACTGCCCAAATAAGGGTTTCCTCGTTCGACAACTTTGACACACATAAAAATACTAATTAGATCGATTACTTCATTAATGCGTTAATATTGATAGTAGGTCCCTAAAACAGCTGGCAGATGTACCCTCAAACAAAAATATCAATGGAAAAAACGAAATTAAATGTACATTTCTGCAGAACTAATGTGTTATATATTATACATTAAGTAGCCTTTATAGTGAGAACAGTTTGACCTACTAGTCACTATCCGAAAGAGATACAATGGTTAAAAAGTAACTTACACCCACTTTCTCCAGATTTATGATTGCACCCAGGGGCAAAATATTCCACCATAATTGCATTTATATTTTGTTTTGTTGAAAATGCCTAATTTGTTGTTTGTGTCGCTCTGTGGGTTATGGAAAAATACCATACATATAATTCTCAAGTAACCGTGTTCCCAGGAGTTCTCAGCTCAGGAGTGGGGAAAAAGCTAATTTGGGTAGAAGTCATATTTGCAACCCAACACTCCTGTATATATAGGGACGTTATCACCAGTCCACCTCGGTAGGCTTTTCGGTATTTGGTGTATCCGGATGTTCGTCCTCAACCAACCATTTGTATTCCGGTACGTCACTAATCCATATCCAGTCCCACATGTGGGAGACTTGATTTCATTGACAAAATACGTTCTGAGTTCAGTGTCTGCGCCATAAAACCGGCAAACCTTTCTGACGGAAGACTGGCTCCGTGTCATCTGATGTAACCTCCGTAAAGATGATCAAGTCAGGCTCCTAACCGTCGTTTTATCTCTCTATAGACAATGTCTAGAAAGTAAAGAAGATCTTTCCCCCGGTAGCAATCCTCCAAGCGCTCAGATTGATGGTTTGCTGTAGGCCTACTGGTATCTCTGTGGTATTGGTCTTGCTTGCCCTGGTGCTTTCTCTGGAATCCTAATCCCATCAGCCTATGCCTGCTCTTTTGGTTACAAAAAGAGGATCTTCAATTCTTCCTAATTTCCCAGTAATTTGACGGTGGGTTGGATGGTGTGTAAGACATCATCAGAGCACCCCAGCGGGACTCACTGGTGTGGGCGCACTGTGGTGGTCAGATGCAGTTTGTAACTACAGGGTCTCAGACCTGACTTTGAATTGTCCAAGTCCTCTCTGACTTGCCAGTTCAATACGATTATTTGACGTTTTGCGGTAAAAATATATAGATCATTATCTTATCATTATCCCATTTTACATGACACTATCTGTGTAACTGGGGGATGGAAGCAAGTTGAGGCGACTATCACTCTAATCGACCCGTAACTTTTGTTTCCTCAAAGATCTCCTCCTGATCTCTTTTCTGGTTAGAGTTTAAGAATTCCCTGATCTCTTTTCTTGTTAGAGTTTAAGTATTCCCTGATCTCTTTTCTTGTTAGAGTTTAAGTATTCCCTGATCTCTTTTCTTGTTAGAGTTTAAGTATTCCCTGATCTCTTCTTGTTAGAGTTGAAGTATTCCCTGATCTCTTTTCTTGTTAGAGTTTAAGTATTCCCTGATCTCTTTTCTTGTTAGAGTTGAAGTATTCCCTGATCTCTTTTCTTGTTAGAGTTTAAGTATTCCCTGATCTCTTCTTGTTAGAGTTTAAGTATTCCATGATCTCTTTTCTTGTTAAAGTTTAAGTATTCCCTGATCTCTTTTCTTGTTAGAGTTTAAGTATTCCCTGATCTCTTTTCTTGTTAGAGTTTAAGAATTCCCTGATGTCTTTTCTTGTTAGAGTTTAAGTATTCCCTGATCTCTTTTCTTGTTAGAGTTTAAGTATTGTACTTTCCATGAAACCGGTTAGGCAGAATGATGTGTTTTCAACACACCAGTAGGAAAATGATCATTAAGAACTTAGCGGACCTCATGTGCAAACTGTAAACAATATATAAACCCACCTGCAGTGGAGTGCAGCACTGCCAGCATCCCTTTATACACAAATATTACCGAAACAAGGCCACTGCCAGTGGGAAACAGCGGAAAGAGAGAGTCAGCAACGCTGCTTATGCTCCCAGTGTTCATTTAGAAAATACAAATGAACACAAAACATCAATGGAAAACAGTACAATGGAAAACAGAATGGAGTTGAGTTGATGTCGCGGGTTTGGTGAGTGTGTTGCATATTTTCGTTGTTCCCTTTCCCATGATTAATATGTGATGACATTCCTGTATCTTAAGCCTCTCCAAATCCTGTGTTATTAAGTTATTATAATGCACTTAATTAAAAAAAAATGTTTAAAACAGAATTTGAGTCGACTCGGGTCTCTTCATTTAGACCAAAGGTACACAACAATTCATTATTTCAATTATTCATTCTTTTTACAAAAGCCTGATCAATCCAAATAGGCTCTGGGGGCAATCTGTTTGAACCTCCCTTGATGTCTGTGTCTGTGTCTGCGTGGGTGCGTATGTGGGTGTGTGTGTGTCTGTGTGCGTGTGCGTGTGCATGTCTGTGTCTGCATGTGTGTGCGTGCGTGCGTGCGTGTGTGTGCGTGTGCATGTCTGTGTCTGCGTGTGTGTGTGTGTGCGTGCGTGTGCATCTGTGTGCATGCGTGTGCGTGCGTGTCTGTGTGTGTGTGTGTTTATCTTATTACATTGTTCTCCACTCTACAGGCGGAGGCAGAGGTGGCCTCTCTGAACAGGCGTATCCAGCTGGTGGAGGAGGAGCTGGACAGAGCCCAGGAGAGGCTGGCCACCGCCCTGCAGAAGCTCGAGGAAGCAGAAAAGGCTGCAGATGAAAGTGAGAGGTCAGTACACAATTTAGATCTCAGAGTGAAAAAAGTACCACAGCCTGCTATGCAGCAGGTTAGGCTTGAGTTTAATTTCAACATCCAAACTGAATTTACTCCAATTTACTCCTTACTGTGAATTCCAACTCCACATACTTCTAACTTGGAAATCCCAGATTGTGGAACTGGTCCCAGTAGTACATTATGTGTCTATTTTAGGGCGATGAAGGTGATTGAAAATAGGGCCCAAAAAGATGAGGAGAAGATGGAGCTCCAGGAGATTCAGCTAAAGGAAGCAAAGCACATCGCTGAAGAGTCAGATCGTAAATATGAAGAGGTGAGATCCTGCATAAACTGGTTATGTTGAAAGCTAGACATTTTGAGAATGTCATTGCTGTTGTCAAAACCTGCAGATGGGGAAGATAACTGGAGTGTACATATCCAAAGGCTCCAAATATTTTGAAATATTCAGGTAATCATTTATTCCATATTGCCAAAATTCACTATAAATGATAGTCATTGCTAAAATGTAATATCAGTGCATGAAATGTAAAGAGCAACACGCAGGTTAGTTCATGTGGGGGAAGATATTGTAGTGCAATGCGGTGCGCAGACCAAAGACCAACTGAGGAGACGTACTGACGTGAGGCAAACGCTAGAGCTACAACGAGCGGCAAGTAGAATCACAACGTCAAGCGTGAAGCCCGGAGTCCAATTCAAACATGCACTCATTCTTCCCGTGGCACACTTTATCCTCACTTTATCCACGTCCAAGATAACGTGCGGTATCGTGGACGTAAAGTCGTAAACCTAAAGGGAAAAGCTGCGGTCCATCAGGCCTGTGGCAGGAGGGTTATTCGCCTCATCGGCCTCAAGACCCGACACTCTTCACGTTTTGATTCTACTTGCCATTTACTCTAGCTCTAGGGTCATGTTCAAGTTCGTCTTTTGGTCTGCACGTTTCCTTGCCCGGTGCGTCAATACAAATAAAACGGCAATCAAAGTTGTGGATATATTCAGGCTTATTTATGGAGGACTCAGTGGCCCTGGTTCTAGTACGTTAATAGCTCTAGTAGTGAAATGCGTGGAATAGAAATCCTAATGAAAACCATGATCTTCATGCAGGTGGCTCGTAAGCTTGTCATCGTTGAGGGGGAGCTGGAGCGAACAGAAGAGAGGGCAGAGCTTGCTGAGGCGTGAGTATTCACTGTGGGAACACTGGTTTAGTTCTGAATGGCAGTGGTGCATTCGTTGTGTTATCGTGCTTGCTTAACACTTTTGGATGTTCACTCATCCTCATTTTCATCAATTACCTGCAAAATGGAATTTTACCATTAACCTATCAGCATTAACTTATGTTAGTAGGTTAGTTAAGTCTTACTTTTCTAATATTATTTAGTTAGTTAGTTACAGATACCAACAGCATACCAACATGACAACAGGGAGCACTTTACAATCCCCCATGGGGTACATCAGATATCTCCACCCATTGTGTAGGTTACATACAACACAGAGCAGAACCAGGCGGAGGCTGGGGTGGTGGTGGGTGAATTCATCTCAGCACACTTAGCTTCGCAGAGTGTGTGTGTGAGATGGAAGGTCTTAAATTGGCCGCCTATCAGTGTATGTGCGTTTGATTGGACTGCGTTAGCTGTCAGCTGATAGGGGGCGCATGATCAGGGTTTCAAAACTAGCTACGCGCCTTTATAGGATGTGGTTTTATTGATAATATTATTGACATCACTATTGATCAGCACTGACTACAGATATGTCCAGGTAACTTTAGGCTATGAACTGATTGAAATGCTACACATTCAGACTTACTTGATAACAGAGATTATTATAGACTGTTAAGGGTAAATATTAAGAAAATCGGGTTAAAAATAATTCCTTTTAAACAATCATTTAGTATCATCTCAAAGCTTAGCGGTAGTTGCCGTTTTACATTTACAGATAAATGGGTACTTCATTATCCCGAGGGGAAATTTGGTACATTTCCATTTTCATATGAAGAGTTGCAGTCTAACAAAAAGATCCCCAGTTTGTGTGTGCATGTCTCTGGGTTTTCTTTGATATTTCAACGTATGGCTGTCGCTTCCCAACATCCCCACTGTGCTGTCTCATTCCTGCACGTTCTGGTGGTCTGCCCCCCTGCCCGCTAGCAGCAAAGCTAGGGCACTGGAGCATGAGCAAAGGGGCTTTGACCAATCACTGAAGACACTTCATGCCTCTGAGGACCAGGTAGATTCATTTCTCGTGTCTTGTTTAGACTATCCAATGTCGGGGCAGGCTTAAGCATCGTATTCTACAAATGAACCTAAGGCTACGTTGCAAAGGATGCAAGTGTTGCATTGTCTTCAACTGCCACAGTGCGTGCTGGCCCATGAATGAAAGGAGTTTGGGCTGAAACATGTTTTGTGGGACTCTCCATATTGTCGCTCAAGCTGTAGCTTGCTGCAGGCTCGTACTGCTGTATAGACAATTACACTAGAAGCTGAAGAACTAATTGTCAAACCCTCCTGCACATTTTCTCTTTCGCTCTCTAACATTTATTTTCTCATTCAAACTTTGATGTTTCCACTGATCAAATCTTTTCCTTCTGTTCCACCGGTTATCCAACTGTTTTTTCCTGCTCATGTCTCCCCTAACCGTCTTTTCTTCTGTTTGACCATCCCGTGGCTCCGTCTGGCTGGCTGCCGTCTCTTCCTCTGTCCCTCCTTGATGCATACCACCCCCCATACGATGCTCCAGGAAATGTGCTGAACTGGAGGAGGAGCTGAAAAACGTCACAAATAACCTTAAGTCTCTAGAGGCCCAGGCTGAGAAGGTAGGGAGGCAGGCTGATATTGTGGGTTGTCTGGGAGTTTGTGTGAGCAAGAGAGTAGACAAGTGAGTTAGTTAGTTAGTTAGTTAGCTAGTTCAAACTTTGCCATTGGACATGCAGTAATTCCTTGTTTTTCATTTAGTACATTGAAGTCTCTATACAAGTCTTTATTTTTTTAAATATACATTTATAAGAAAATAAAAATGTGTGAAACAATCAATATTGGAGCAACTATAAAAGTTTCCAAAAAATCTATACTGGAAATACTGGACAGGGTGCAGAGTAGCTATATATATATCAGAAAAACAGTATGTGTTTCTTTATATTATTAATAGTGCTGAAGAAGTGCCCAGCTAATGGACATCATGATTCTCCTGGAAACAGTATAATGAATTCTGAAATAGTATTATCTCAATCAATCAATCAATACCCAATGTTTGTATTCATTAAAAGGGCAAATATGACAGATATTATTATTCCTCATTTTTGTACAGGTCACAACTCCACATATTATGAGTTAAGGAGGCTTTTGTAGGTGGTTGTTTGTAATCACTTATTGAACAAGACCTTTTGGAACAAATCCTTCTGGCGTCCGAGTTGCCTTTTTATACAACCAGTGAATTCTTAACCTCGTGGCTTCCGTTTCCTTATTGCATGCAATAGATGTTAAATGGTATGAGGCACTTTGTAGGCAGGCTCCCTGAGGAAAGGTTTATGTTAATTACGACATTGTTCATATTGAAGTTAGCTGTATAAGTAAATCAATAATTATTTCATTATCTGTGCACAACTGCCAAACTAAATGTGCATTTTTCTCTCCCAAAGTACTCTCAAAAAGAGGACAAATATGAGGAAGAGATCAAAATCCTGACCGACAAGCTGAAAGAGGCAAGTTTATTGGCTTCATAAAAGCCCATTGATCATAATGTCCATTGATCTTTTATTTTTAAGTATATATATTTTTAAGTATATATATATTTAAGTATATATATATATATAAAAGATTTAAAAAAATTCACATTCCTTACATTCTATGTTAGGATTGTGTGGATTGTTTTATTCACAATGTAAGGATCCTAAAAACATTGGTCCCTATACAAATAAACCATACCAACCATTACCATTAATACCATTAATTTAACCTTAACCTTAACCTTAACCTTAACCTTAACTTCATTTGAACCTAATTTAAATGCTGATATTGAACCTTTTTCACGCTGCAGGCTGAAACCCGTGCAGAGTTTGCAGAAAGGTCTGTCGCAAAGCTGGAGAAGACCATCGACGACCTAGAAGGTAAACTTGTGGTGTTTTTCTCTTCAGTTAGCAATCTCCAGGACAACGTACGGAAAACATGTCTGTGGAATTTGTGATAAAATGTTACTCATGTTAAATCATGTGAGATGATAGGATAAACTAAACCAAAATTGCAATAAAAAAACAAAACTAACCCATTTTCTTTGTCATGCTCATGAACAATTTGCGAAGGAAAAAAGGAAGGGTTTCTGGCCAAATTTCAGTGATGTTTAATCAACAAATAACCAAGGCATTCGAATATGAAAGCACTGAAAACAAGCATGTAGTGCAGAGACCAAAACAATAGACTTGTGGAATGGCAGTTTTTATTGATCTAAAATACCTTATTCAGGCTTAAACCATAATGGCAGAGGAATGTTGAAACATCCAAGTTGTTTCTAAAAGATACCCTACTATTAATCTGTATTGTATTATTAATGTACAGGGCAGTTTTAACTCTAAATGATGTAGTCCAACGTATTCATGAAGACTCCTTCCTTTCATATCAGTTTTTTTCATTCCTCTATATAACGTTTTCAAGTCTTTCTTTCTGCTCTGACTTTGTTTTTGTCCTCTGTCCGTCTGTGGATACGCCAACAGACGAACTTTATGCACAGAAACTCAAGTACAAGGCTATCAGTGAGGAGCTGGACCACGCCCTGAATGACATGACCTCTATGTAAATACACTCCTGAGTGTTTTTAAACTAGCATGTGGTCGCTTGGTTTTAAATTATTCACAATTTAACCAATTATTAAAAGTTTGCCCCATTGGCCAAACGTGGTCAGTAGGTAACTAAAGGAAGTCCTGCTTATTTCCTAATTGCTATTTAGTTGCTATAAACAATTTTTTAGTTGCATGTAAAACTGTTTAACTGTAAAACTTGTTGACTGACTTTCTTGTACAGAAGTGTATAGAAATGTAATTTTACGAAGGGATTGGCCAAATGAAAGATGGGATTGCTGAGGTGCACCACCCACCAACTGCATCTGCATGATGCAAATGATGGACTTGTTATAGGCAATATGTGATGGAGTGACCTAAAAACGCTTTATGCTAAAAAAACATATTTCCTTTAATGCTATGTCTTAATTAGAACCTCCAACATAAGCACACTGAATTCTTCGATGTGTCCTATTTTCAGATAAAACGTCTTGGATTCGCCTGCACTCTCAAGTTCTGGTTGCAAGACACTTCTCCAAAGCTTCCTCTTCTGGGTCTCATCACCTTCTTCAGCTGTTAACTCTGTTTCCCTTTCTCTTCTTTTTAACTCTTTTCTTTCCGTTATGTATTATGGTCTTTAATGTACGATCTCCATTATGCTTTCTACCGATTATGCTCTTTCTAAACCCTGATTGTTTCTTCCTCTGCATCTACTTAGCATACGTTAAAATGAGTTCTACATGAGTCCTTGTTTAGGTGTTTTCACACCCTCATCTCATTGTTCAATGTTCTTAACCTTTTTCTGAATTCTCTATAAATACTGAATACAGCTGTCTTTTATTTTCAAATCTATTTTCCCTCTATTTAAGTGTTGTTTACCCCATTTCGAAATATTGATTTTCATTTAATGAGATTGTCAGTCCAACCATTTCCTTCCCAGTGTAGACTAATTGTTGTAGTTAAAATCATTAAAATACCAGTGAGAGTATGTCAAGGAGTGCAACAGTCATGATGGTGGGTCATAAGATGAGAAGTCAAATCAAATAAGGACTCTTGTTTGTGTGATTTATGAAAGCTATGAAATGAGTTATGGAAAATATAAATCGGAAAACTATAGTACAGTAATTGGTAGAAAATGTAGCTCTTGGCTAGATTATAGCTTTTCACAAATTTAGATTTGGTTGGGGTGTTATTCATCAGTGTTTTGACGAAATTGGGGCACAATAAAAACTAGCATACCGACTTTGTTCCCTTTAACAACTGCTGGATTTAATTTATTGATTAATACATTTATTTTGGTGAATGTAATGATACTATAGTCAAATACCTGTGAATATAGCAGAACTTAATCATTAAGAAGATGCTTTATCCAAAACGACAAGTGATGTTGAGAACAATTCAAAGCATACAATCAAATTCTAAATGCTGCAAGAGCAAGTCTCTAAAACTCACTAGCATATGTATGTTATGATTAATGGTCATTGGTCCATCAGTACATGTCAGTTGAGATGTTTTCTTTAAGATGGGGAGAGATGCTACAGATGCTAGGTAGCTTGTTCCACCATCAAGCTGTCACACATGACAAGAGGTGTGACCTGGTCGCTAGCACCCCAGGGACCTCGGAGGGGGGTAGGAGGGGCGGGGAGAGACGGGGTGTTGGTGCAGATCCAATGATGACTATCCTGGAACGCCAACATCCAGGATCTGAACTTTATATCTGTGGAGTTGGGTGCAGTGAACACAGGGTTTACTCACGACTACAGAACCACCAGAGTCAACATCTACACTCGTGTGGCCTGCATTCAAAATAGGCTGCAGAAACATGCGGTTTACGCTCCACAGCAGAACTTACTACATAGTTTTATGACTGATCTTGGCTGTGATAAAACCAAACTGATAATCAGAAATGAAATAGACTTCAAATTATTTGTAATTTTTTCTTAATATTTGGACAAAGTGGCAGCAGTGCATCATTCAGAATGGACCGTAATTGACCTTTGGGTCAGTCACAATGTGAGTGAAGCTGAACAGTTACTTTTTAAACTTTAAATGTAATGCCTCGATGGCAATGCATTTATTTTCCCTGAGAGGAATCCCCTTGTAACAGCTTTGTAAAAAGAGAGTAATAGGTTAAGTCACAATACTGAATCCTACGGAAAAGTATACGGAGATTAAAGTAGACATTTTGAGAATTAAGTTGAAATTAAGTTTTGATAATATAGTCAGAAATTTGATTAAATGATTTTGTGAAAACCTAATTTGGAATTTGATGTGACAAGGAAATACTCTCTGTGGCACGTCGGGATCTTTATCTTACTTTAATCTTAGAATTCTGAGGCTAATCTCTGGAACTGTATTATGGTTCTATTCCAGCAATACTCTGGGTCGTACTGGGATGAACCTTCCATCAGCTTTTCCAGTCCTCCCGGTCCTCCATGCATTCCCATGAACTAATATGTGGCTGATTGCAGCTTTTACTATAAAGAAGCCAAGTGCTTCTTTAAAGTTACATTTTCGCCATATGAGGACAAGGCTTCTCGACAGGTGCTCATCAAATCAGGCCAATTATTTGGATAGCCAGGGATGGTTAAAGGTGTGCTTCGTATCAACAAAGTGAGATAAAAAGACATGGATGATTAGAAGGACATTTGAGATTGAGGGTCTTAAGTCAGAGTTGTTATCTTTCGGTGGGGGTTGTACATTTTTTTCATAACACTCTTGCAATTTTTATGAAAGTCCCTCACAACTGGGACTCCTAAGCCCATGACTGGGCTCCTCCGATACCATGACCCAGGGCAGAGTTTGGGGGATAAATGATTGACCATGTCCGAGATCTCCTGAGTGTGTGTGGTGATGGCTGGTTTAACCTGCTTGCATTGATTACTCAATGCACAACAGGTGTGCAGCCTCCCCCAGCCCCAGAGTCCGATCGGTCTGACTTGGGCCAAGTGAGGCTGCTTAAACCAGCCATCAACAACACACCACAGTAATATTTGACTTGTGATGTATTAAGAATTCCTAAATGATTGGGGGATGCAAACACGGCCACAAAACAGTGAGCTAAATCAAACAAAGCAAGTTCAGCAATAAGAACTGAAGTCCGAAGTGATAATTTCCTCCATGCTTTTAAACATAGTGTGGATGCATTTAAATGACTAAACTTTGGTTTTTCCCTCTCCAGATGTGCTGGTGTGGGCCCAGTCTGAGCACATGGATCTGCGTTGTACCCTCAAGCAGACCCTGGCTGAGCTCAATAACTTCTGAACATCTGGAGAATAAAACATTTTTAACTTTTCTTGGATTAAATTGTATACTGCCCCTACAAACAATACTGCTATTTACACACGGCAATAATACAACTGAGAATCATTGATCTAATTAATACAGTTTTCACGTATAAAGCATTTATAGATTTTGAAAGTGGAGGACTAGATTCCATCTTCAGTGGTTGTTCTGTATCCTTCTATATCTCTCAGAGGAGAAAGGGCAAGTTAAACCTCTCTGGTGAAGCCCAGGGTTCAGGAATTAATCTCTCCTATTCAATTTGTTTTCAAATGTGTTGTACAAAGTACAGCCAATGATAATTGGTACTAATTTGAGCCAAACTCAGTCAATTAAATTGTCTGTTTCGTTGTGTGGTCGCTTGTGCTTTTGAATTTGACAGTGTAATCCATCTATGTAATTAAATGAATGTAATTTAATCAGTGAACATCACAGATTGGGGCACAGTATCAACCAAACCATAACACTTTTAGCAATTTATCCTTTATTTAGTTTGCATTAGTCTAGCATCAAACATGCCTGCTATCTTTAGGTAGTTGTACGTTTTATTTCTCTGCACTCTTCATGGACACGAGGTCTACTTGTCTAAAACAAACATTCTGTTTTCATGTTTGTTTTTTACAAACATAGGGTGAGATTTTTACTACATTAAGTCATATTGTTTGTTTCAAAGTATATAAGACATTAACATTACTTAATGAATAAAGAAGCATTTACTAATTAACAGTAAACAAATGGTCTAGTAATCATCGACTTATGGCGTTCATGTTCAAGTTACTGTAGTTCATGAATTAATTTCTACAATATTGAATAGGGTGAGGTAAAACTTCACCCTATTCAATAACGTAGAAATGAATTACTTAGTTACATTTAGCAGACGCTTTTATCCAAAGCGACTTACAGAGTACATTTGTCAGAAGAAAGAAACAATATATCGCTGTCGGTACAGTAAGAATGTCTGCATGAGCCAATACTGATTTTCGGCTGCTGATGGCTAATTTATGTCTAATGTGGGCTTCTCTTACCTGATTGGTTGAGGGAATCCATCTTGCCTGTCAATCACATTCGTGCACACAACATAATGATAGCGTCACCACAGGTGCATGAAGGCAACTCATCTCAAGAGAAAACATAGCAGCAGAGAGGGAGGGGGCAATTGTTATCTTATTTTTTCAAAATCTTGTTCTCTTCTGCTCTCTCTCTCTCTTTGAGAGTACAACACGTGGAAATGATTGGGTAGAACAGACTATAATTACAAGAATGTTGCTTTCAAATGCTTTTATGAACAATGTTGTTTGAACAACTGTTACAAAATAGCGGTATTAATACATGATAAGTTTGGACATTTATGAGTTCATACATCTGTCCAAAATTGCTCAAATACGACATTGTTTCCATTTGTGTCTTCAGTTATGAGTCCAGTGCTTCCAGTTCTCATTTCCTTGTAAAACAAGGAAATGTCAGGTAAACTGAGAAGTTTATACGTTTTGTATACCTTAGTGAAATGGACGCAGAGTGCAAGCTCTTTACAATGTTTTAGACGGGATACATACCATAGCGTTGTGCATGGCTAACGTGTTTGTTTTTTTCTTATGAGCTGAATACAGTCGAATTTGATGAAAGCTAATCCTTAATAGTGCAAAATAAAATGATGTGCATTTTTTCAACTGCAGGGCATCTCTGGAATGTTCACAAGGTATGATTTATTCCCACTGTTGGCAGTCTGCATTCACAAATGTTTAATTATTTTGTAATGCTTGAATTTGAACTCTGCTCCTTGGCAATCACACCCAAACACACGCACATGCACACACACGCACACGCACGCACACACACGCACACGCACACGCACACGCACGCACATGCACGCACATGCACGCGCACGCACACGCACGCACAAGCTCAGCGTTCTCGCTCCCTTTGTGGCAAGCTTGTCAAGAGTGTGCATGCTCAGAACTGCGGTCACTGAGGCTGCTGTCCTCATTGGCTGGCAGGTTGGAGGAGTGGTGTGCGAGCCCAATCGAGCCTGAGAACTCTGACAGTGGTAACGCCCCCTTTTCCACGCTCACATGAACTTCCTCACGTGCTGCCGTCCCCCGCTGGCCTCCTGTGACGCGCTTCCCCTTCATCCTCCTGTTCTGGAACCATACCTTCACCTGAGAAGATGGAGAAGAGTTTTGCCGGCCATATTGTGTGCTGTTGACAAGACTAGTGGGATTCTGCCTTCCTTAATATTTTTCTGAAAGATGTTGTCGTTTTAGCTGAAGGCTAATCTAGTGCGGTAGGTTTTAGGGGATGCTTGCTCAAGGACGCCGCATAGATAGTGGATATTGGGATTCGAATGCAACACTTTTGGACTGGGAGTCGAACAGTTTAACACCACTAGACTACCCACGTATTAGACTACCCACTTATTACACACTCACATCCAACATAAAGCAAAACAACGTCAAGTCAAAGGTCAAAATTGTACAGTGATACATTCTGCTGAGGGAACAGCTCAGTTTGCTTAAACAATAATGGAAGTAAGCACCTCTCCTAGCTTCACTAGAGGGGAAACATGTTGTTTTTTTCCAAACAGTTTCAATAGGAATAATGGACTGCGATGGATATTGATAAGGTAGGATGACAACAGCTACCACGTGTGTTTTACATGAACAAAGGGAATGTTGAATAAAAGTCCCATCACCTTTGGATGAACATTAACTTTAGCCTAACATCAGTGGTAAGGTATTGTCCGACACCAAGCCAATCACTGAAATGAGAATTGGTTCTCAGATATCTATATTGTGCGATATTGCTTTCTTGTCAAAACATTTTTAACTGCAAAGTTGAAAGAAGAAACCGCAGGGTTGCCCTGTAATGCTTAATCACAAATGACACAAATGACAAACCTATATTTTCAGTTTATCTTCCGGCTTCTGAATATAATTCATGTAATAATGTAATGTCCTCATCGGGGGGAGAGAACAGATCACTTCCTTTAGACGTCCTCTTCCACCAGGGTCAAGTATGTGCTGGTATGAAGTACAGCATCCCAGCCTTGGCTCAGGGGGTTGGGGGCTGCCTACTCTCCCTGACTCTCACGTGGTTTAGTACGAGCGTATCCCGTATCGACCACTGAGCTGCGCCCGCAGGCTGCTGGCAAGCAGTGTTGCCCTGTCTCCATTCCCTGCTGCCGGTCGCCCAGCGCAGAGTCTGTCTACCAGACAGACTGTCTGAGACAGAACCCCACATACACACTCACATTGAGACACACAAAACAGGGAAGAGGCACACACACACACACACACACACATACAGGAAAATAAGACATTATGTAGCATGCCTCAGCATATACACATATACACATAAAAAAACACATACCCACAAAGATGCATCTCTACATATGCACACACATGCCCACATGTGCACACAGTTCTAACTACATGCACTCACACACAATGAAATACAAACATACTCACGCCCACATGCACATACAAACCACTCATGCTCAAACATACACCAACACCTGCTGATCTCCATGACTCCTGTCAGGATACTGGAGATAACATACTGGAGAGTATACTGGCTCATTTTCTCACCAACAACCACTTATTGCAACCGTACATGTTGCAATGGCACTACTTACAGGCAGCTTTGTCTAACAAAGCAGGAAACAGCTGAAAAGCAGAATAACATATTTGTATATTATTCAAACATGGAATATGAAATATGGACTTGTGCTTTCAGAAACGCCCGTGACACACACACCATCTGAGAATGTTCTGGAGAGCAACCAACCTGAGGGGAAATTTAGCATTTATTTCCTTACAAATGTATTTCTGAATTGCTGTTCACTGTTTAAGTGTAACATGTAACTGTAGCAATGCAGCGTGCTGGCCTCCACACACAGCATCACAAAGTCACTTTGCAGACGCAAAGACCAACAGCTGATGCTTCAAAGAACCTCGCAGGCTTGGGATCCATTAGCCTTGCAGCATTTGCACGATGTTGGTTGGTGTCAAAACAAGGCTTTCAGATATGTCCTATGATATTTTTAATGGGAAAATGTTTCACACATGTGCATAAACACTGCGTGCACACTCAAACACACGTATTACTGGTGCATTGACTTGCTGCTGTTTAATTCAATTTTACTGCCAGGCTTTGTTAAAGGACCACATTGGAAATACTTTTTTAACTTTATTGTGATCACCTTTGATGATTTTATTGCTGAAAAAAAAAAAGATCAAATAAACCAAACTAACACACACACACACAACACGGAAACATACACACACACACATACTTGTCTCTCTGTGAGGTCAAGGTTCACAGCGATCTCATAGCGCCGAAGCCTCGTCAGGTAATTCTGGTGAGAGAACTCAGACTCCAGCTCTCGGATCTGCTCCTTGGAGAAGGCGCTGCGCTCCTTCCTGGGTTTGCGTCTCACGTCTGACTCGTAGCTCCCAGCCTTGGAATCTGAAATGAAAAACCAAACATTTTCAGGCTACCAGTGGTCAATAAAGCCATGATTGACCACTGGTAAATAAAGCCATGATTACTACGGGATGTGCAGACAGTGTGCTAGAAAGGAAATATTCAAGTGCAATTTGAATCTGAACAAACCTTAACATTTCAGCTTTTTCCAGAAAATGTTCAATGTGGTTTGCATTTTGCTATCATGCGCTATAATTATGATATAATCATCTCTTCAATGTGTCAATCAAAAACAAACATTCTAGGCAGTCAACACAGGAAAATAAGGAAGTCTGCCTTGGCAGGCATGCAAAACCAATTACAAGCCATAGACACAAGTACTGAATACCATAATATAGTAGCTTGAAAATGGCCCCATAAGTCACAGGAAGGTGATGGCCCTTTGTACATCAAGGTTGAGCCAGCAATTACCAATGGTGTTTAAACTGCAGGCCTTAACAATGTCAAGACACCCCCTTGCAAGGAAAACATCAAAACCCAGTGGGACTTGAAGTTCCGCCTCGAAACGGGCAAACATCTCCTCCAAAAGAGTGCACCTGTAGGCTATACATGTCTACTGACTGTTTAACCCAGCAGTATAGCAAACAAATATTCTGATCATGTTGACATTTTTAAATGAAATGAAATGCTGAGGCCGCATGGCAAATGTGAGCAAAAATGTTTTAAATAATTGTAATGTCATACAAAAATAATCACATTATATTCACTGCACATCTCTTCCAAACATTTTTAAGTGAAATAATGTTATAATATTCTTATCAGCGAGAAGCCAATTGTGGTTTCAAAACACTGATTCAATTTTGCCAAAAAATGGCCTTTGAATACAATTATTCAATACAGTGTGTTCAAATAACTGAATATATATAAAAGCTGCATTATGAACTATTAAATACAGTAACAATGATTAATGTTGAGTGAGCAAAAATAAGAAGTTTGATTACTTTGTAATGCATATATCAACTGCAATTGAATATCTATTGTGTACCCACGTCTGTAGCCACATCTGTGGTTGTGTTCATTTAAGGCTAACCTGACTACATGCATGTACCGTCAAGAAATCTAAATCTAACTAATTTGAGCTTGTAAACAAATAAGAGCATTACAAAGACCCTACAAGATTTCCTGTAACAAACTAGGTAGTTTCTCTCTAAGAAATCCAAGATTTCAGTGCACCGAGAATAATCTATTAGGTGCCCTAATCATAATTGTCCAGTTGTGTGGATTTTGGCTTTATTTACCTCGGTATAGGCTGATGTATTTCACACTCATACAAACTTTATCCGTATGGCATAAAAAAGAAAACGGTAACAAAGTACAAAGACGTGAAGAGAAGAAGAACCTTTTCATCTCCAGAAGTGTTCAACTGTTTAACCGCCCAAAGATCTCAATGTTGGGCTCACCTGAAGCACCACGTTTCCCTCGGCCTCTCACCTGAAGCACCACGTTTCCCTCGGCCTCTCACCTGAAGCACCACGTTTCCCTCGGCCTCTCACCTGAAGCACC